>JAPYZR010000796.1:0-76911 GCA_030522945.1 Trichopria nigra | reverse complement strand
ATTTTTTTCTTACACTATCCATTTCTCCTATGCTTTCAACATGGTAAATATCTGACTTGTCTAAGAATTAGCTAAAAAATGTTTTCATTTCTACCAGGGGAAAATTGACAAATTACTATCTAATACACTATATAATATTTCTTTAAAATAATAATATAATAATAATATTATATATATTATTATATTCCTATTATTATTCTTATACGTATTATATTATATGTATTATTGTACTCAACATGTCAGAAAAGAGAAAAAGTACAAAAGTACTTGATGGGAAATTGCGCATACTACAAGTGTAAAGTTTTGGCTAAGTTAATATTTGTTAGACCAATAGTAATCAATTAAATTTAAAACAGACTGCAGGAAAATTTCATAAGAATTTATGAAATTTAAATCACCTGTCAACGTGTCGAAATTAAATTTAGCGCAATAACATGACCACGGTGCCTTTTCTTTAGAAAATTTAAATTGTCTTCTTATATAGCCTATGCATAAATATGTAGACTCACGTATGGTAACGTGAGGTTACGCCCGAGACGAAGCCGTCGGGTATAGGACACTATATGTACAGCAAAATGCAAAGATAGGAGATATCGAAGAAAGTAGTAGAGTCCAGCACGTCCGAACGGGCAGATCTCTCGCGGGGATTTTGCACCTGCTGCTAATTTGTCTTTTCTGTTGCCCGCGAGTAATACGTATGACGAAAACAGGTTTTTTCTTCCGGCATGTGGCTCGATGCGAAATTTGCATGCCGTCTTGTAAAATGCTGTGTATTCTGCGTTTGCAATGGTATGTCGGGCCCGTATCGGGTGTAATTGCTTAGGATTCGTTATTACGAAAGTAAAGAGTACGAAACACCGAGGTGAACACCTCTGCGTCTATTTTATTAATTGTGACAGAGGGATAACGATGAATACTTTAAGGCATGTGATAACAAGGTATCACTGAGGAAACTTTGTACTTTCACGTCATTTATGTTGTCTTGGATTTTGAAAAATCCTTTACGTTAATAAAATTTCTTAAATTCTTGAGATAATTTGTTAGTAAAATGAAAGGACAAATGTTTCGTCTCATGGACTTGAGAAGATGAACAGAAACAATCAACAAATACAAGATCAATTTCCAGTTAGAATAGATAAGAAGAATAAAATAAAAACCATCTTTGACCTTTCTTAGCAGACTTAGGTAAAGTTGCACTTAACCTTCCATCAGAAGGAATCTTCTTTGAAATTATCAAATCTGGACTAATGCTTTTATATTTTATATTTATATTTACTTTTAAGAATCATGATTGTAAAAGTAGATTGAAAGTAATTCAGACATATGCCGAGAGAGCTAATGGGGTACTTGGAGGAAAACTGTACATTTGAATGGTTCCTTTGGGACTAAACCGTTTTGCTACATCGGCTTCATAACCGGTTAGGATCTTTATAGAGCACGATTAAAAGCGGAAAAACCAGCTAACTGTATCGCATTTAATTACAATTAATGTCAATACTGAGCTTATGATACTATGTATCTTCATTGCATCAAAAACAATGGCGTACCTCATTTACCTTTTCAAAACAAGCGGTGTAATAGTTTTATGGCTTTCAGAAATAAACACAATCTTTCTCTTTTTTGCACCTTTAATTTTTGAAAAACTTTAAATACGGTGCGTATATACGTTTCGTTTTGTTTTATTTTTCAATTACAAAGTGAAAGCAAGAAAATTGTTTTGCCTAACATACACGCTGGTATTCTTATTTCTAGAATGTCGAATGACTTCACAGATGAGTTAATGCATGTATGAAAAATGATTCCAAAGTGCTTTAATCTAAAAATATTCAAGTTTAACGCCATGCAAACTCATTGGTGTATATTCTCCATTAATCATGTCCGTTAATGGCAAGAGCGATAGCGTGCAATTTACAAACATTGCTAAAAACGTACAAAATAAGAATTTTTAATACTGCCACATGTGTAACGTAGAAGATCGCCGAATACTTGCCGAGAATTTGAGCCATGCATCGAGCCGTCGTAAGTTTTATGACTTGGCATATTGTACTTATGGTAGGTACTCGAAAGCAGCGTTTTCGTTCTTTTTTTTTGCCGTTGGAAGCCACTCCGGAATGTAGCTGCCTCGATTATTCTGTACGAGGCTCCGCAGCTCAAATTTACATGGTAATTACGAAGATCCCAGGAGTGGAATTACTGAGCTGTCAAATAGCGCGGGCGCACAGACGGCCCGAAAAGCGTCGACGTGCGCATAAATTTCATGAAGATAAGAATTTTGCACAAATTAGGATCGTTCCGACAAGCCGACATTTAAAAAACGATATTTTCAGAAAAGGTTGCTTGCACGTAGCATTAGGTGACGAATGTATCCACTGTGGGAACGATACTCTAGGAGGAATGCATTATTTTGGAAGAAAACATTTGAAAAATCACTTCCTTAATCTGCATAATTAAAACGTAGTAAAAGCTAATTAATTTATTGAAAATAATACATCCAAAGGTAAATACAATGATGATATTAATAACACTATGTGACAATCGGTATATGGAATGCACGAATAGTTACTGCCAGCACTCCATGAATAAAATGCACATTCAAGAATCATTATATATAGTGTCGGTATAGTATTGCATAAATCTTGCGTTCAGGCACCGCGCAAGTCTTGAAAACTGAAGTATTGAAGGTATCGTTATGCGAAGTACCGCAATAGTTAGAAGTATCCTATACTAAGTTTATGGGAGTAAAGTACAAGTATCGCAAGTATCGACAATATTGCATAAATGTCAGAGATAATAATATTGTCCATATTGCGAAGGTATCACGAAAATCTCAAAGCAAAAATGACGCAGGTATCGTTATGCGATACTTCCGATACTTAATGTGAAACGCATAAAGGATGTATTCAAGTCTCTATCGGAAATAAAGTACAAATATTATAGCTGAAAATATTTCAAGTACTGTGCAGGCATCGCGCAATTTCTTGAAGCTAAAGTATTACAGGTGTGGTTTTGCGATATTTCTGATACTTAACGTGACATTATTTGGAAGTGGTTTAGTAATATTTCAAATTTGTAACGAACACAATAAAGTTATAATACTGATGTATTCTACGCCATTAGATTACAAGTATGTTTATTACTCGAATAGATTACAATTTCCATTTTGTCAAGGAAATTTCAGTAATGCGTGTGCAATATTCGTGTAAAGTTCTATAAACCGTTCCACCTTTTTTAGTGTTACATACGATTCAATATTGTTCTGATAAAACGGTACTGTCAAACGAGTTTTGTAATCTGAACTATTGAATGTTATGGTTGTGCGTAGTTGTGAATTTCCTTTTATCTATATCAACTCTAAAAATTTGCCTCGAAAAACATCTTTCGATTCAGGTTACGCAAGTTAATATCTTTGCCTTATCGCGTCACTATGACACTCTCTGAATGCTGCATTTAATTTATAAATTACTTATTAAAGACTATATATTATACATTATCATTAAGGATATATAATTATCTCTGTAGTATAATCGCTTATAGGAGAGAATTGCTAATGTAACCTGCACGTATAATTTGTCATTATATTGGGATAGTGTTAACACGGATAAGTATATAAACTGAATTAAATCAATTTGTTATAAGTTCACGTAATATGTATAATCGCGTTTATGAATTTAATAGTCATATGGTATACTAAGTTATTCTACAAAATCTTTAAAAAAACAATCACTTTCTGGATGGAATACTGATACAAATATTCGGTATATTTAAGAACATTTCATATAATGCCATCATCATTCAAATATTTTAACAACAGATATACCATCCAATTAGTTGTATCAGTGTAAAATACAAATAAGACAAAAAAAATTAATAATATTGTATCGTACATTCGCATGCTAATTAATTCGTTGAAAATAATGTTGAAATCAGTGAAATCATCAGTTTTAGAGAGACCACTATACATCTTCCCGGCCGTATATGGATGCACTAACGAATGCCATTTGGCGAGCACGATCTACGACCTATGACTTACAGTACTTTTCTGTGTCTTTGGGTGTCACCGTAAAGCCTCGAAAATGATTGCTATTCTATTAAGATTTCGGATAAGAGAATTAGCATTTTACGTAGTTAAACTGTCAAAATTTGTTAGGGTGAAAATGAAGCCTCTCTCAATTTACGACTAAATTATTTCACGCTTCTGAAAGCGATATTTTACTACCGAATGTATGGAAATCGGCCTTTTTTAATAGAATGACTAATCTTATTTTTTATTCCGGAAAAATATTCTGACATCAGAAATTTTACGAATATCTTTTATTTCGATTGGTATTTTAGGTAACATCGATTACATGAAAAAATTTTGTTTCAAATCTTTAATCGTTTTTTACATTATTTAGTTTAATTTAAAAAAATAATAAAATGATGCATCAAGTTTATCGATACAAGAAAAAAGACTATATTTTGGATGACTCAGAATTTAGTTTCAGAAAATATATGTATACTATATTATATTGTCAGGAATTCGTTATTTTATCAAAATTTACGTAGTCGCAGACGCATATCTTTTCTGTAATCATTATTTATTGACGGGCGATTGGAGCACTGGACAACTTCCTAATTACACATTGCTGCTTTCGCTGACACAGACGCGACTTTTAAATCTTCTCACCTGCCAATTCCAAATACTTCTTATTTCATTTGTCTGTTTTAGATCAGTTATGAAACTGTTTGAAATAAATGCTTTATAAAACATTGTTTATTTCAATACTGTTTGTTATCAGTTGAATATATTGTACATCATGAGAAACGAGGTTATATGTTCCAGAAAATGTGCAACTAATTTTCTTTAACATTAAAACTATAATGATTTGAATCGAAATGAATTAATGACTTCCTTTCCTATTTTGTCGATATTGCAAGTAAATATGACAGTTTTTAATTGATCGTCTTAATTAACACGACTAATTAGTATAACTGGTTTCGAAGACTAGAATTTATTTATTCCAATCGCGATTTTAGAATTTGTTAATCCTGCCTTCTAGGTTTTATTCCATTCATCTCACTATTCTGGGACCACAACTAAACCTTCTTTTCGTGCTATATCGGATTAACTAGTAGCGTCGAGAGCAGATTGGAGCGAACCTTGTCGTCGGTTTCCCACTTTTCCTTTATGGTTGCACGTGAGTAATGCGTACGAGTCACACTTTGTCCCGTCCTGATTTCCGATATTACAAGATCGAGGTGATTGCGAAATTTTAAAATTAGGTGGACGAAGAGACAAGCAGAATCATTATTTTTCGATTGAGAGATTTATTGGACGGTGTTATTTATTGCCAAGTTATTCTGTGATTGGGAACAATTTTTATTAATTAAGCATTCAGTTTAACGTACTTTTTTCTATCCGTACTTAGTTTTCATTAGTATAACAGATTTTGCAATCAAAATGTGCACATTTTAAGCAAATAACTTTATATATTGTTTTAAGGTAATACATCTTTAACATGTAGTACAAAATCAAAATAAACAAGTACTATTATTTATTGACTAACAGATTAACCGACACAACGCTGGATTTGTTTTATGCTTAGTAAAAATTGATTTCACCGTTCTTAGTGGATCAGTCAGAAACTGAAATACCTGGTAGCGCTACCTGTGATACTCGACAATTTCAGATCAAACATCGATATTTGGAATTCTTGAACTAATTAGTCTGAAAATACGTGGAGCTAGGAGCACGAGGTTAATTCCAGCTTCAATTTCAGTTTCAAGTAGAGTTCTGCACTTTAGATTTGGGCCATTTCGACTGCCTCCGTTTGCTTTGTTGTCAAGTTTGAGCCTGCCTTTTATTAAAAAATATACGCATAATTTTTTATAATACATCGTGTGAATATGAGCATGCTATTGAGCATGCTATTGCATGTTACAATCATTATCTCCCACGATATCGAAATGAGAAAATAGCGTCATTCTATTGAACGATTTCACAGGGTGATAATTAATGTCGCCGATGGCGGGATGGTTCTGTCATCATTTCTGCCCAAATTGACAAGTTCTGCTTATATGAAGTCCTCCTTCAATCATTATTTAGATTATCCTCACAACTACTTTGGACTATCATTCACATTAAACAGAAGCCTGCAAAATAGTTAAGCATACCGGTCCGTCAGACCGGTTCAAAGTTTTCCAATAGCATTCGAATAAAAGTCAAGGTTCATAGGGCTCCTTTTCATAGATGTGAACATCTATCAAAACCGTATGCATTACGAGTAAAGGAACCAACATTTTGTATTTCAGGTAGATGCCGTTGATTTTTTCACTATTTTTCGGTTTACACAATAGTGGCATATGTCAAGAACAGCATTTTGATCGGTTTAATGTCGTTCTAAACAATAATAGGTAAGGGTTTCTCCTGCCAGTCGCCATCGTCCTCGGTAACTCCCACGCCGGACGAGTTGTCGCACTTAGCATTGGATAAGCAGTCTACAAGTACAAGAAATGAAACTTGCAGCGTTAATGAGCCACGATCGAACTGCAAGAGCGTTCGACCACTTTTATTCCCGGTCTTTCCTTCTTTCTGTTTCCTGAAATAACGGGATTCCAGCGTCGAATTGTACAGCAGTGCGGAAATTCCGCTTAATTTATATTATACACTTGCAGAAGTGTGCGTATTAACATTCGGCGCGTTGTATACGCGCAAAGTCGCGGCTGTACATGCTAATAATACAGTCGCGACTGTCATAAACTTTTTACAGCCTCTCCAGCTTTAGGTTCGCCTTCTCGGCAGCAGAAAGTTATAGTGAGCCTAACCATTTGTGTATTTCATTATTTGTGCTTTGTTCCGCACCACGAATGCTGAAGTATCGCGGGATTCCAGACATTCCCCGTTTCCGCATTTTTACTATGGCCACGCGGTGATATATTTTAACATCGCCTTTTTCCATCTGCTAACTTCGCGTTCGGGAGGAAACGGTAGCGATTACTTTTGGTTAAAGTGGCGATCGATGTCTGTTTTTGAATGGAAGCGGGATGTCATAAAGCAAAAAATGTCGGTGGAAGTAAAAGTTTTACAAAAAACAAAAGGTACTAATTGTGGGAGTTGATTATAATAGTTTCGTAGAAAATTCGTAACTATACGAAATGTTGCCTCAAATAGCATTCATGTACCGTGATATCAACTTCATTACCGTGGCATTTAAATAAAGTGCTTACAAGGTTTTCAGTATTTATTTTTACACGTGTACATGTTTGTTTGAATGTTTTTATGCGATAAATCCAACATGTTAGAAAAGTGTGCAAAATAAGTCATTAAATGTAAAAATCCAAGCAAAACGGGTTGATTTTACAGACTACTCTTTGGACCAACGAGTTAAGTGGTAATTACATGTGTTCGCCTTGTCTATCGGTCGCTTACCTAATGCCTCTAACTACTAGTAAAATACACACAAGCATAATTTGCAAATTTATCAAGTCTGATACAATCGACATATCTCGCTGGAATCCGCCTTTTTAAACACCGGCAATTTAATTTATTCTTTGTCCGGGTAGTGAAACAAAACCAAGTTTTGCACGTACCACATTATTTGCATCGTTTAATCGAATTAAACAGAGCATGAAATATGCTTCCAGTTTGAGGTAGATTACAAAATTTAACGAACAAAGCTAACTGGTTGGAGATAATTTCAATTAAAGGGTTTAATCTCATTTATTTACTATTTAAATCTTAATTATTTTTATTGATTGTTTATTATTTGTAAGAAGTTACAGGCCTAGTATTAGTTCAGCCAAGCGTCCTTTTTAGCATTTTACATATGTGCGATTCATGGAAGTTACACAATGCTGACAATTACACAATAAAAAAATCACCAAATATACGGTACAATTTCCTCGTTAAATATCCCTATCGAATCGACGTTTCAATCGTTCCTTACCCCGAGGCAAGGGCCATAAAGCGACCGATAAAGTATCGGCATAATCCGCAAACTTTGCCGGTTAGATACAATCGACATCGAACTTCGGAATCTGCTCTTTTAAACGCTATTGACAAATTTATGTCTCATAACTTAGCAGCTCTAATCTAACTTTTAATGCACTTTTTCTATACGATATTTTTTCTTTGATGTTACATAAATTTGATATAATTTATATTTGTTAAAAATGTCACGACTGCTTTATTCGAGGTGCTGCAAGCGTGGTGGTAATTATAATGTCAACGGCGTACATTGATGATATTAATAGTTCAGTAATAAGTACAGCCCAGGTGACAACTTTAATCCAGTATTTCTAAATTCCATGCAATTCGTTAAAAATATAATAATAAGGTATGTGATTTGCATAAATATAAATGAATGCCGCATATGGCTGATCTTAGAAAGTTGAGTTACTAACTATTTCTACACTGCAATCCTGCTAGATAAGAACTTGGACTAAATAATACGAAGTACAGATGTGGATGGTTTTACATATATAAAAAATGAACAGTTGAAGGACTAAATTGCACACGTGTGCAATTTATATAAATATATATATATATATATATCACGATCTTGCTTTAAGACAATTCCGAATTAGTCATTCTCAAGTTTCTTCTGTTTCTTTGCTTTTTTCGGGATGTCCACGCGCTACCAGCCGGATGAATATCGTTGCATATATTAGCACTACCATGATGTGACTATGACTAAAGATACAATATAAATATAAATAGAACTATATGCAAAATAGGAAGCAATAAAAATAAAATCGCATGAAAGTAAATAATTGGTAATCGTTACGATTGTCCGTGGGCGAACCACACGTTTGCCTGATAAATTGGCAACACGATTTCAACGCATGATACATAATTTTTTGCAGAGAACTTTATTTTTTAGTATAATGTCAGCGATGCATTAATTGATACAACCCCCGAGAAGGAATATAAGAGCTTCCAGAATAAAAAAACGCACATAAATAATGGTTGGATTCGTGAGAAACACAGAGTTTGCTCATGTTGACCTTAGAAAATTTAAGATCGAAACTTAAAAATGCCCATTGTGCGAGACCAGGATTTATTAAGTTATATTAATATCTAAGAAGAAGATCTTATGTTTTCGGTTTTCAACGAGAAGGTTGATGAAATTTGTGTAAAGATATTAACATAATTGTTACTTATTGGATTTATCTCTGTTCCTATTCTGATATTTGTGGACGATAAATATAGTTTTGATTCTGTTGAAAGAAAAGACCAGTGGACTTAATCCAAAATTGAATCGACCAGATTAAAGAAGTTTAGTTAATTCAATGAGTAGAGTTAACCTATTATGTGAAATTAAAATTAAGACTAACCTTCCTAACTATTTAAAAAGAAAGGCTTCTTCTAAATGGCAATACAAATATTTAAAGTTATCCAATATAGGCAGTGTATGCGCGATTTTTAAGAATCAAGGAATGATATCACCAGTTGCAAAACGTACTAATAGATGCTCTAAACACAAAGTGGACTCTTGGTAGATTTGGATCAAAAATATCTCATTAAAAATATCATTAGAATTCCCGATATTCTATGAGTTTGCTATGAATTCCTCTATCATCGACCACACATCTATCCATTTGGACTAAATAATCAAATCAAAGGATTGATGATGTAATAAATCCATTGCATACTCCATACTATTGCTGACTCAATCGCATTCATTGTAGTCTAACTAATATACAATTCAATCACGAAATCCAGTATATTTAAAATAATTTTTGAAAGTAAATAAAATTCACCAAAACCAAAACAAAAAACTAAATTCTGCTTAAAAGTGTATCCCAACTATATTGCGGAAACCTAAAGTGATTCTAAAAATAAAAAATCTTTGTAGGGAAAAAGTTCCAGATTTCCAAGTGTTAGGTAAATGATACAATTTCCAATAACTGAATCGCATTCTCCAGCATTTGCGAGTGCAGTGCTAGTTTATAGTCGAGAACAACGCTTTAGAAAAAGGGGGTAACTTACAATGCGTCGCAATAAAAGGCTATTTAAGTAAATAAATACCAGCCCCGCGACAATATCCGTTCGTCGAACACCTCAGCGGTTATTGCGAGAGATAGGAGCAAGCTCGACGTTGTTGGTATCGCTATCTCGTCGGAAGGAGCTGCGAGCGAAGGTGCGAGTTAATCCAGATCTTTATTGGCCGATTTGCGATAGGAGCTGCTCGCCTTGCCATAGGTTGCTGATTTTCCTGGCGGGAGATACCACTCGCGAGGGTGGAACGGAAATCACAAACATGTTGGTCCATTTCATGCGGGCTGCTGGAGCCGATTATGAAATCCACGGCTTTGTGTGTGAAAGACTTTCCTGGCGAATTCGTTCGGATTCTGTATTCATATGGTAATTCCTAGTGTTGTAGATCAAAGGATACAATTCTCGAAGTTACGTACATCCTTTTATTTGTAGCAGGTAATAGGCATCTTTATTAATGCGATACAACACGGAAGAATAAGAATGTAGACACTTTTACAGGATGGAAAGCCAAATTAATGGGGAAATTTGACAGGTACAAATAACGTACAATTATAGTGCAATATAAAAAAAACCTATTACGTTACTTGCGACCTAATGAAAATGATCATCTTAAGTTAATGTAAACATTAACTTCAGCTGATTATTAACCCTAGTATGTTTATGTATTTGGTTGTATCAGTAGATTATTGTAATCCGTGAATTTATTATGTGGTGTTACTACAAATAGAGGTTCCTTTTGTAGGACATTAAATTCTTGTAAAAACTAAATTATGCAAATCACTTAATTTCCAGGCAAATGCCCTGAGCTAAATGCTTTTACATTCATGCTGATCTTGTACGACATTAATCGAAACAGCGATTCCGCATTACGAGTGCTTCCAATGCAAATAGTACAGTAAACTAACAAAGAGTAAAATACCTTTGAAAAATATTGTTTTGTTTATAAAGGATTAAATTAAGATATAACAATCATATTACATTTTTTATGTGAGCACCAAAACCATTAGTAGATTGTTAAAAATTTAATGTGAAAGAGTGATATGAAGCTCCGTATCCGAAAATAATTCAATTCAATGTATCAGTTTCCCTAGAAAATTATAATTAAGATTTGACTGTGGAATAACTTCCTATTATAAATTTCTATCAAGGGACCAATCGTAATAAATTGCATCATATGTAGTCGAAGGAAAATAAAGATATTCTAAAAAGGGGGTAAATAAAGCGTATTGATAAGCCAACATTAGCATAATTTACTCCTACCATATATATATATATATATCAAATATTCATACGACGAATCGCTGGAAAGAATAAAACCGAACATGAAACAGCAGGTAGAAAGGTCATTCGGGTACGCCCGATCCTCATTCTTTCGATTCACCATCAAAGCAAGAGGGCCACTTAATTAGGACGTCCACAAGATGATTATAACCAGGATGCAATCTCCGGTACTCGCAGAAGCACCTTCCATCAGAGTCCCCAAATGTATCCGTTGTCCCTTCGTTCTCTCCGTCTGTGCCTTTCGTGCACGTTTTTAATGGTTTTTGTGTGGTTTTAACGAGATTCTAATGAGCTTATCTCATGCGTTTGCGGAAGGATTTCTTGCTGCTGTATGTATCGAATTTTAGAATCACTTTCGGGACATCTTAATTACACAAAAAATCGACCGTTAAAAAAGTTTAAGGTTTTAATTGTATATGAACACTTCCGAAAAAGATAATTTTCGGCCGTAATGAATTTACGAATTCAGGGTATTTTATGGTCTCGCTAGATCCTTTATCTGTTCGAATTCACAGTTTCCAAATGATAATTTGTGGAGGACGTAGAAAACAATCAGCTAATTGTGCACATAACTGTGTAATTGTACTTTATACGTTGTACATAAAGTAACTTTACTAAAAGGTTACATGTAAACCTTCGATATTTTTCGAATGCCTTCTTATTACGAGGACCGTAATTTCTGCATAACTGTATATTCCCGTAGCATGTCTTAAACATATGTAATCAAATAAATGTTATTCTGAACTTTCAAACGGTCGATTAATACTCAGCGCGAACGTCGATAGAAAGATCAAAGGTAACAATTTCTCAACCGACGGCGATAATAAACTAATGACTATTCGTATCGTGACGATTTAACGTCCGTTA
Source organism: Trichopria nigra (assembly GCA_030522945.1). NCBI lineage: Eukaryota > Metazoa > Arthropoda > Insecta > Hymenoptera > Diapriidae > Trichopria > Trichopria nigra. The sequence goes on along the minus strand of JAPYZR010000796.1, from coordinate 64,784 downwards.
AACGTTATTAATTTCAATGATGATAGTAATGATTAGGATATTGGTAATCTCGTCCTGGTAAAAATAGAACGTTCGATATGTCTAAATTCAGGCTTTACTTGACAGTTATGCGTACCTTGAGCGTCCATGCAGCCTGAATTTAGGCAATTGTGGACGTCCCTGACGCGTTGATTACAGCTATTGAATCGTATTCATACAAAGTTTATAGCGGTTACAATTTTATATGAAATCATGAGAATTCGTTTACAGCACAACTTTCAAACTTTACCTCCTCTGTCATAATTGTTATATGTACATATGGTTTTGATGTCAAGGGTACGATTTCGAGGTGAACAGAGTGCAAACATGTCACGGATATGACACTTCTTGTTTTGGCGACACATGGCATTTTCTCGCTTCGCAAAAAAAAACGGATAACACCGATTTGTCAACGTCATCGCAGATTCTAGGAATCATACGGATGTGTGATCGCGCATCAAGTCACTTCGGTTAAGACGACGATTCACTATCGAAGAATGTTAACTGCTGCCTCCGCGAGTCGCGAGCAATATATCACACCATAATGCCTATGAATATATCGTCTTGCTCTATCATCTAAAATACCAAGATGCGATTAATTCGCGGTTCACAAACTTGAATGTATCATGCGTAATTCCATTACTACTGGAATGCAAGTAGAAAAACACGGCGTGACAATCAAAGGCGAAATCGTACTGAATTCGATAATCATTTGGCGCATCATTGGTAACTTACAGAAATGTTGCATTAGATCCGTGACTGCAACCTGCCGGTAGGATTGCTACGCGCGCATAGATTTTTCCTGAAACCCGTTTTGTGACCTCGTCGACGCGCTAATCCTACGACTGTCCTGCCTACGAGCTTAAGGCGTCCTCCTTTTCTCGTATCCAATGCTTTCTGGCGGGTCTCGTGCGTATCAAGACACGCAGGAGATATCGGCAAGAAGGCGTGAGAAATGAGAGACGAAAAAACAGGAGAAGTCCAAGCGTCGTTAAAACCTCCAAACGACCAACGGATGTATAAGTAATCTTACGCCTCCGCAAATACGAACTACCTGGTGGTCCAGCGGTGAGTCAAACCTCTATGCCCTCGGGGTGACTGGGAAACCCGCTGCACCGTTTCTGTTTCTTTTGCAGCCGTTTATCTGCGAGGAAACTGCATCCATCTTTTAATATCATTAAAAGCTGGTAGAAGAATTAATTTTCCCAGAAAAGAACATCTTTACCGTATTTCTATGTTTGGTCGCTGTAAATGTATTTTCATTTCACACTGTATTACGTAATTCATTCCAGGAACCGAATTAATGATTCTTATTATAAATAGCGATGAACAGCAGCAAGTACACTGTAATCTAAGCTTACTGTAGTTTTCATCTTGATTGTGTTTCGGTTTTCTTGGTATTAGGTGGGGTATTAGCATTGTGTTTATAAAGTTATTTATGGCTTTGGGTAAGAAATCCTATCAAAACAAAATGCAACAACTTGTTCCTCTAATATAAACTATTCCAGTATTGTCGTAACGTCTATGTGGACCGATTATACTTACATCCTCGCCATCGTCGTGAAGCCCATCTTCTCCACTTTCTTCAAGAACGAAGCCTACATCGTTGTTGTTGGTTGATAACGATGGTAGTTTTCTTGGACTAAGAACCTCTCCATCTGTATTTCTTTTGCGCTTTCTCCTTCTCGAATCAATAAGACTAGATTCGTGTTCGTCCAAAATATTTCTTACGATTAGTTCCGACTCGACACTGGTTGGTGAAGCGACGTCGTCCAGTGGTGACATTGTTGACCTGTCAACTTCCGAAGTCTCGAGAACAGACATCACAATCTTTAAGGATTACTTTGACTTTCGTTATATATAGTAATTCTCCTCAAATATTAAAAATTACACGTACACTCATCAAATATACCATCGAAAATTGTTTATATTTGTTAATACTTTATGAAGATTTTGACTAAAGAGAAATTCAGTCCTTGCTTTACAGTTCCCATGTTATTGGTCACTCGAGGGTGTTCTTTTTGAAACTTGCACTTTCCACCATCGAAGCGATATAGCTGTCACTAAACACACGCGTGCGTACGTTCCAAGTGTCGTAAAGTATTGTTTTGATCACACCGATTTCCCACTTTCCCTTCGTTATGCATAACGCTAACGTTATTTACATTAATAGGGGGACACCTGATGGAACATACTCATTTCCGGTTAGCCGTAGGCAGATCCGCGCTTGCGTACGACATTGGCCTTGACGTATCCGCGGGCTGTTGCTTCCTCGTGCTGCGTCCTCTTCCTTCTTCTGCCCGCCAGTCAGAGTCACGTGGTCGCGTTTCGGAAAACTCCCCGGGAAAGCACGTCCGCGCACGCGTGTTAGTTGAAATCGCTGGTAAGACGTGAGGTCTTGACATACCGCGTTGGCGCGCGCACCTCTTCGGAATGGCCTAGAGGCGAAAAGAGGAAAGGAGCCGAGTGGCGCCGCCCGCGGCAGGAGGGGGCAAATCTCCGTGTGTGGAAAGCAAGTGTTCGACTGTTGACCACCACCACCTGTCGTGGTTCTCCCTCTCTTTTTCTCTCGGTCACCTCTCTACATCCATCCCGTTTGGGATCTTGCCTCTCCTTTCAACGATACCATCTATCCCACTACGGACCTAACAGGACTGTGCGCGTCCTCATCGACTCTCAACCCGTTTCATTTCGACGACGCGGCTGTTTCTCTTTATCGGTCGTTTGTCGTTCTCCTACTTAAACCTTCTCTCAAATAGATTCATCGTCTCCCTCGCTCACGGCGATTTTATTCTGTATGCTTATAGTATCGTCTCTGTCGTTTTGATGCTGTCTCTTTCGTTCCCACGCACGTGCAGTATCCAGCATCTTCACCCGGCTCGGCCATCTCCAGTTTTGCTGGTCCCTCTCTCTTGTCTCGTCGCGTAACCAACAGAACGTACCGACACGCAGTGATGCGCGTGCATACACGTAAGCTGGAACGTGGGTTTGCCTTTGTGGATATGCTACGTCTCCCTCATCCACGTTCGATATCGTCTCAGCAACACTGACATTCGATTCTCCTTCTCGGTTGAAACTTAGCGAGGCATTATAAGCTTCGTCTTTCCGTAGATCGCGATAATACTGGCTTTCCTCTCTTTTGCGTCTGCCTTTTTTACCGTGTCGTTTGGTGGTGTGGTGTCTCCTTTATTCCGATTGACAACGACTGACAAGATGAGGTTCTGCGAATAGACCTTTGCTCTTCCTGATTGCTTACCAATTAGTGGGTTTATATATCCCACATGATAGATTTAAAAAATCACATATTTTCTTCAGAATCTAAAATCCCGATCGCAGAGATCGAGTTACCTTTAATCGATCGAAATTATCGTGTGAGATTATTTTCAGAAAACACCGATGGATTCAACCATTATAATATAGAAATTTAGTTCTGACTAGTTTTACTCGTTTACCAACGAAAGCAACGCGCTTTTTCCCATCTCTAAAGGATCGTTTGTAATAAGGAAATTCCTCAGAGTAATAATGAACAAGGCAAACCCATAACGCGTTTATTTATTGTAAACAGAGCTGGGTGTCGTTAACGACGTGACTGCATTTCGTTTACTGCCTGCGTTTATTGACGCAAATGGATGGTGAACCGAAGCGGCAGGTGAAACGTAAACATACAATAATGCTGCTGCATCTCTGGCACTATTGTGAAATCCACGAGTCTTATTCACTGATGCAAATGGCCATTGTTACTTCGGAAATATATTTCCTATTAGCAGCCAATGGACTCTCTGTTCTTCCTGCTGTAAGCTTTAAACGAGTGGAGCCTGTTCTTTTTTTTCTTTTTTTTTTTTGTTTACATTTCTTTCCTTTTGACTTCACTGAGCAATGACTCTTCCGAGTGGTTAATTGTAGTCTTTACAATTCCGGAAGTTACGCAATTAATACCGCGAGATAACTGTACTTCATTTCTAGTAAATAATTTCGAATTTGAATTTGTTAAACATCAATCAACGTAGAATAGATCATATTGAAATAAATCAATTAGATCGACATTAGATACAATTTGGTCTACAATGAATATCTAATTAATTATATTATTGTCTTGTTCATTTGGAATTAGCATTGAAGATGAATATTGTTATTATTTAAGGAAGAGTTTCATATTCTTATAATAAAAGGTAAAAGTGACAATATAAAATAAGGAAATTTCCTTCGATTTCGAACTATGGTTGCAAATTTAGCAACAAATCGCAGACAACGAATTTTCTCGATATTTTCCAGTCGCCAGATTAGGTGATATATTCGATTATGATAAAAATGTTGCAGGGTTTCTGCAAATAATATCTCCGTCCAATTAAATAAGTTAATTCAGCGTTTCATTATCGGTATATTCTAGGATGTAGGAAGTATCACGAAGAAACTACAGAGATTAAATTTTGCGCGATATTCGAGCTGATCCATCGAATTAGCTTGTCATGACGGTGACATTCCTCCATATGTTAACCCAAATACGTGCAAAAGCAAAACGCAACGACCGCCTCGTTAAGAAAGAATGCAATGGCCAGGCGAACGCGCAGCTATAAACACTCCGTTTCCAAGGCACGACCCAAAAAGTCGGATTTATTTCACCGCGTGGCTGGTACGCGAGGAAAAAGCGTGGTTGATTGAACAAAGAACAAACAAAAAATGGTGTTACCGAGCGATCATGAGAAACACATGAAACATTGCAAGATTTCGATCGAATCGAAACACCACTGCATGATGCAACTTGCGGTAAAGGGGAAAATCGATGTATCGAATGACGAGATGACAATTTTATCAACATGGATCGCCTCGTATCTTTTCATATTTGAAGCGCGCAATCGAAAAATGCAGAAGACTTCAGACGAATGAATGACGAGAATCTGAGTTGTAAGATATTTCAGAAAAATATTATTAATCTACAGATCTACATCACAGATCTACATGAAAATATGACCAGAGTTTCATTATCAGTATTCATGGATAATCTTTTAATCACCATTATAGAAGGTGAAATTAAGCATTGTCCGAGAAAGTACATTTTCGTTGAAGAGTGGCGTGATTCGCATTCGGGACGAATCTTCGAACGTTTTAAAAGAAGATCATAAGAGACTAATAAACCATTCGGCGAGATAAATATAAATCGCAAGTATAAATTGATACCAGTAGCGGATTATGGCTGGCGGCAGCGGGGCAGGCGACGGACCTCGGGCCTCGAGGCTTTCACCGGAGGCTGCTCCCTCTGGCATACCAAGACGGATCACCTCTTTTTCCCCCTTTGCCTCGTTCAGCACACCTGCCTGGACTGGACGCTCCGCCGTCTTTGCCATCGCGGTCCTGAGCTGATACGGGAGCGCGTTTTTTTTTAAACCTGCAGTGCATCTCGCCCATTGACCGATCGAAATCCTGTATTCTTTAGTTTGGACGTGTCACGCGAAACCTCGTTTTATGACTTCATTACGATCGCGACTAGATGCGATTGCATCATCATTTTTGACGAATTTCCGCCTATACATATAGTCGCGGTGGAGATAAGGAATTTCCCGCCTCCCGAAATGGCTACTTTTTAATTAGGTTCTGGAATTTAAATTTGGGAAGTCGCTGCTGTTTTATACGAATTCTTCATGTTAATTTGGCGGCGCGAAGTAGCCGTGGAATTAAATTGTGTTAAATTTGATTCCTTAGTAGGGTCTGCTACCTGAGGATTAATTTACGAAGGTTAGTTATCATAAGTCATATAAAATGTAGTTTTGTATGGAATGTTACCAAGTGATTAATATTTCGAATCTTTCTGCACATTCTGAAACAGACCAAGAGGAGGCCTTACTGAGTATTAAATCATTGACAGTCTCATTCGCTGCTTTATTATTCATTATAGCCGCTGAAGGCTCACGTTGATCCCCCACAGTCTCCAGAATACTTTGGAACGCTGCGGAGAATAATAGAAGATTAATAGAAGACATCGAAGACTTGTAGAAGAACAGTTCTTTTTTCACAATCCAGAATGGAACCCGAAGAGAATAATGAAAAGACTTTTATATGATGCGAGCTAATCAAATGATATTATTGGAGATTCCATAAGTAATGGACCAACCGCCTGTTTCCGACACGTATACTAAAGCAGTTTTGGGAAGTCTATTGAAGGAGCAAATGTTTGACCCAATAGCCCCTCGAAGATAAATTCGCGGCACTTCCATCAGAGATGACGTAGTCGAAAATAGCTGACATACTCGAGACTAACTGCCCTTCGATAATGCCAAATACATTATAATGTATGCACAGTAGGGAGGAGACGCGCGCTCTTCCCAAGAGAAATCTTTAAGCATATTTTCACGTCTACTGTGGGGCGTCTCTGCCGGATGCAGATAGCGATGCCGTCTCATACAATATGTGGGCACGTATGCGAGGCTTACAATATCCCTCTGATGGGAAAGGCCATCCGACCGACGCGATATAGGATATAATGCCCGTTCGTGTAAAATATTACTGTAAAAATGGCCACGTCTATATATGCACACTTTCCACTATCTGCTATGTTTAAAACGATGCGCGCGCGAGCGTACTTGCATTATAGTGCCTTTTGTGCTCGGATAAGAGATTTGCGCTTCTCGAGGGCCTGAAGTATATATTCTCCATGACATTTCAATAGGCCATAGTTATCACCTTGGGTGCTCGAAAAATTAATAATGCCTCAGCTTGTTGTCTTTTCAGAACAATCGGCGTGGATGACAGATCCAATCTATTAATTAGATCAATCTCACGACAGGAAATCATTAAGATAACGGAAATATAAATATTTATAATTTTGATGACTGAATTAGAAAAAATACCAATGAAATGAGTCGGTAGTTTTTGTGTGACTCAGTGACAAATTTGTCGCGATGAGTGTGTGAAAATAAAAACAAGTTTATCTCGCAATGTGACATGTGATTTTAGCCGCGAGACAACAACGCTTACTTGGCATTTGTAGGTATAGAAACTAAAGTTCTTTTAGAGTAATAAATAGTACGGAAAATAATACGATGCTTTTGAGCACTACTGTTCTTAATGCTGAGATTGAAAGTCTTATAGGGAAAGGATAGGATAGTCAGGGAGGTCTAAGAAACGCAACATCGCAGTAGACATATCGAATTTCAGGAATTCCGAAAAAATCTAGGAATTAACGAACCACTGACATTTATGGTTTGGCTTTATTCCTCTTTTCGAGATCTTTTAAGACTTGCAGTAACGAATGTCAAGTGTCGGTCGAATTAGAATTAATGAGCAGCTCAATTTCTTTCCAAGAAGCTTCGAAAGATGGTAGCCGGATCATATTAAAACTTAGACTTCGTGAATTTGTCTATCCTTTTATGGTTGGTGGAAATAATAAATCACAGTGACATTTATTATAATTTATTTAATTGCTATGAAGATTTGGAGCCACTGATTAGAAATGTCAACGATAAAAAAATAGCATAGTATTGTTTTCACTATGTACTCATGTTACCCTTACCGGTTGCCGAAAAAATTTTAGCTTATCACGTATTACGTTTCATCTATTAAATATCCAATGAATGACGATCAACCACTGATGCAGTCCTTAACTCCAGAATATGTTCAAGTAGATGTTTAATCCCAATCAGAAGCCCGTTGGACGTATATTGGATGTCCATATATGTACGAATATTGGATGTCCAAACTCTTACGCATATTGGACTAAGAGAATGCGTTCGGTTTATCGCCATTGTACATGTACATATATCTATTGTATGTTCGTACATTATATGTACACAATAGATGCCTTAGGAACGTCCTCAGTGAATGCTGAATGGACATTGGACGTCTAATGTATCCGGTCTGGATGGACAATGGACGTCCAATGGATATACTTATGCTATTTGTTATTAGGTGTATTTTAAGAAGGCTACCATTCAATAGAATAACAAATAATTATTTTATAAAGTACCTAAATATAATAAAGTGACCAGTCATATATTGCCAGCATCGACATTTGAAACATATGCATTATACTGCATATTTTGTCTGATAGTTTCTTCAACTCAGTATAGGAAGTACAGATAATAATCACGACAAGCGGAAAAAACCATTTATTAATTTAATTAGTTTTAATAATCTGATAAATGTTGCTCGTATATGCACGGACGGAAAACAGATTTGTATTGCGACCGAGCAGGTTTCAATTAAATTAGTCGGCTATTTCAAAATATGTCGTTTATACGGAATGTCCCGTATAATTCGAGGCTAAAAAGTTTAGAATTTCATATACTTGTTATCCGTCAAACGGGCCAGTACGACTGGAACGGCAAAGGAATGCGTGCAAAAAAATTGGAGCCCGAGAAGAAAAACGAGATCGCTCGGCGATATCGAAAATCTAGTACTGATTACCTTATCTACCTTTATGCGGTCGCATCGACCATTATTACAACGAATCGCGTTTTTCTCGATTTCCACCAATGACTACAGCTTGGGCGTGACTTGTCGAGATTTGTCATTATTTCAATCACGTCGTCGCGTACGACCACGTGATTATACAGCCAACTTGCGCGGCTGATTAGTTCGTTTCTCCGATCGGTCTATCGGCCTGTGCGCCGGACCCGGCGTGTTCTTCTGTACACACGCCCACCCCTACCACTTCTTCACGAGGATCCGTCAAGTTCGTCATCGTTTGCGGTCGTTCAATTTTCCCGATAAAAACCCCGGGACGTTGGTTTGTCGTAGGAGAGAGTTTTCCTAATTGGCACACTCGCGAAGAATCGCCAGCAAAAAACGCGTACGCGAGGAGATAATTGGCCCGTGCTCGTACGACTACGCTTCGATGAAATGCGCAAATTTATGATTACATTTGCTATGAGTGACGTCTGATTCTGCGTATGCCAAAAAACGACAGTTATATATGAGAAAAAAATGCATAATCAGATCGAGTTTCGACATTGAATGATGCAAGATTATTGAGCAACGCTTCGATTCATGGCAGTGTTCTGATTAATTTCGCGATCACCAACAACAGTCACTATTATTCTGAAATAATAATGGATTTTTGTTAAAGATGACTTAATCATAATGTCAATCATACATCATGGCGATCAATTCAGTGTACGCAGAAGTCCATTGAAGAAAACATGTTTTTTTAATCAGGGATTTGAGGGAATTGCACCAGTAAAATGTAATATGCGACAATTCCATAAAAATGACGCAAGTAAGATAAACTATAATAAGTCTACAGGTGACTGTGCGTTTTTCATAAGATTCTTGGATGCCACGCATGAAGAGTTATTTTTCCGAAGGAATGTTTTCAACTGCTGAGTATAATGGAGGGAAAGAAGAGCGGCCAACTGACACACGAAGTATACTTTTATTTATAAGATCGAATGGCGGATGAAAAAGTTGAAATTAAATAACAAATAAGCCTGAAAACAATTGCCTCGCCGTACGTCAAAATTTCTACCGAAGGCATGCACTTGCAAGAAATTTAATGCAACTGACAGCAATATTATAAAAATGTATTGCATCGTCGCGGCCGTCGCAAAAAAAGCGAAATGAGAGAACGAATTCTCATAGTATTAACTTTTAAATGACGAATTCGTTTGTCGGGCATCGGGAAACGGGGGGAGGTGGAAGGAGGAGCGCGATGGAGGGGACAGGAAAAAATAAGGAAACAAAAATGTCCCTACGTGCCGCTCAAAGATTACCGCGTGCGTTCCAGTGAACAGTTTACGACACAAAAGAAAGCTGCTCCGTTACAGCTATACGGGGAAAATAAATAATACATGTTGCACTCGGCCATTAGGACACGTACCATCCCTCGACTTCTGCGCGATGTTCGCCTGCGGTTTAGCGATCGAGAAATCCCGACCGCACGATATCATATTCTTACGTGTTATATACGAAGTCGATTCTTGTTACAAGCGATTCCCTTTTTTACCCTTCGCTCGTAATCATACTTTTATTTTGCTAAGCGCAACAAAAAATCTCAATGCAAATCGCCAAGAATGCAATTTATGACTTATCGACGGAACGATCGGCATCGTCGGCGCACCGCGCTTAGAGAATATCGCATTTTTCTCGGTATCCGATGAAGGAATTATACGGATCTTTGATAAATATTTCCACTTGTGTACTTCATGCACTTCGGTTTTAAAAGTTTAGCACATTTATTACGAATGCCTATTGTAATGTTTTCTTTCTTTTTTTTTTTTTTATTTGCGTTATATTAATTGAATTCTCTATGAGATTCGAATATTGGGGAATTAGCAGATTATTACCTTTGTCAGCCAAAATAAAAAGAAGCTGTAACTGATGTTAAAAATGTCATTGAATTTCATGCACTTCAGAGTATACGTTAAATTTAATGCAAATGAAATGTCAGTGCAAAGATTGAAAGTAAATTGAACTGCATTTGTATAAAATGTTATGTACAGTTACATGAAGCGTTATATAGTTACAAAAATCCATCTAAAGTATATACTAGTGACAATGTCATAAACTTGCATATTTAACTTCGTCGTCAAATGTAAATTCGTCAATCTGAATAACAGAAAGTACACAACAAAATAATGTTCGCTGGAATGATACAAAATAAATAGAAATAAAAAAGACGTTTGTTAACAGTCAGAATTGATGCGAAGCATCAAAGGCCGGTACACGGCATTGTCGTACGTCGTCAATTCGTACGCGGTTTTCGAATTGAGATTCGAGACTCTATAAAGGTACGGCTTTCGCGAATTGAGTCGAGTCCACTTTAAGCGCAGTCTTTATTTTCGCTGTTCCACGGCGTTTATACCCGGGAACCGATCAAAGGGTTGCGCAATGGTAACGAGGAGACGTCCCGTCGCCGTACTGGATTCGGCAATAAATCAAGAGCAAATGAACGAAGATGCAACTGGTTCGGCTGTGTATACTCTCGTGGCCGTCGAAAGTGAATATTTCGCGCAGTAACGCGATTCACCGCACTTACGTAACCGCTAACGAAGGTCGATCTTTCCGTTTTGCTCTCCTTGTTGGTCTCATTTTACATTTTATGTACACGTGTAGTTTTTGCAATTTCTTACGATTCTTTTTGTGCTTCTGAAATGACTTTGTTTCGTTTAAATTTTCAATGCTTTTGCTTGGGACTTTAATTGCTTGGGGAAGTAGAGGTCTTCGACATTACATATTCGACACACTTGCAAATGGTATGAAAATTGGGTAAAACATAAATTCTATCCTGGCCAATAGTTAAGCCTGTACTCGGAATAATCCTTCGTCTCGCTCTACCTTCAGATTTATCTACATCACATTTACGTTCCATTCATGAGACGGCACGGGTGACCACCGAGGTTTCCTTTTCCACACACTCTTTTTTCCGGTCATTATGCCACAATCCAGTGTTGTCCGAACTTTTAAAACTTGCCTGACAGTAAGAGTAGAATGAGATTCCACGGTGTTTCACGGAAACTTCATAAATTTTCTTAATCGAGGTCTAAGCGCCTGAAAGCATCAAGTTTTATTACGCCACAAATGGAGAAATCACCAATGGACACACTTACAGAGTCACGATCAAGATAAGATTCCCCTGTTGTGTCCACCGGTCTCTTATTTTTTCCCCTCCTCGTCCTGCTACCTGCTCGTTCCTTCACTTTTCCGACTCTTCGCCTCATCGCGGGAATCCGTTGTACTCATACTCGTTTGGTCCAGCCCGGCAGCAGGTCAACGCCCCAGTGACCAGCACACCTTGTCAGCCCATTCGCGTTCCTTCCTCACTCTGTATAAGTGTGTATTATTCGTACATATCTCAAGCGGCTGTCCAAACGGCCCAGAAATTCGTGCCAATAGATCTTCCGAATATGATAGTTTTGCTCTCGGGTATATCTTTTTAAATACCTTGAAGTAGCGCTTTATTTGAATGGACTATTAATTTGTCCTGCGTAACTGTCAACAGATTGAAATTTTATCCCATTTAAGCGAGACGATACTATATTATCAACAAGAAATGGATCATATCCATTACCGTTATTTGTATAATGAAGACAGTTTTGTTTATTATTGTAGTTAATGTGGATATATACGCTTACATCAAAGGAAGTGCCTGCCTTTTCTCATCGGTTACTTTTAATTTAGAAATTTATGAATAAAATGTATATATAAATAACAGACAAACAATAAAGAACCGTAATTATATATAAAAAATAATGAATATTTATTTCGTTTCTCATACCACGCAAATAGCGAATATTTTGCTAGGGTCACATAATAGTTGATACGGCATTGAGTGTCATTAGGTCACATTTCGATTCTAGGGTTAGTCGTTTGCCCAACAAATCTGAGTACATATTCGTTAGAAGAACGACGGATATATAAGTACTCAGATGAGAAATCTTGTACAAGATTGTCTACGTTAACCCCGAAATCCTATACGGTTGAAGAAATTGTTTATACCTTCTTTTCACGTTTCATTATCATCATAACGAAAAACCTGAAGGCTCCTAATTACGCAAAATACGAGTGCTTTACTAATTCTAAACCAAGTCCTTTATTCACCACCTACATATACTTCGGTAAATTTGTATACATATTACTTTTGAGCGTGACACTTTGGGCCCCAGCCGGAACCCTTACTTTAATAGGGATCCCGGCCAGGACCCGATGTGTCACGCTCAAAATTCTACTCGGGATCACTACAGTTTGTTCTTTAATATTTGCTTTCAAAACGAAGCCAGAAGATTATATCGGATATCCATTGTACACTTTGCACTGACCTATTTTCAATTGGAACGTGCCGGACTCGAATCACTACTATTCATAAGTCTTTGTTTGAATACGATTCAGTATAAATGTATAAATCCATTTCAGTATTCTTAAAATGATTTGTTTCTCTTTTAGGAATATCTGTATTATTTAGCAGTTTTATTACAAACTTTTTTTTACGTTTTTGAGCCACATCTCCTCCCAGCTAATTCGCAAGGCGAAGTTTGTCGAACATCCCGCACGAGTACTGGCGATTACTGATTTCGCATTTTTTCCCAGCGACAATTTTCCGGCGCAGTGGAGACCGCTCCGCCAGCCGCTCTAGACCCGTAGCAGATGGTGGACGTGTTCACTTTGCATTCTCCGCCGATGTGGCGGTGGGGTCGTGCGCACCCCACGGGCACGTATCTGACCGGGACTTATCGGACATTATACGCCGGTACCAGGTCCGAAGCAACAATGATATCACGGTCTGAAATACGGGGCCCGACGATAATTGCGTCGTCCCTGCCTCCCTTCCCTCTCGACAATGTCCATCACCCTCGCCCCCATATCTATCGGCCAGACGCACGCTCTCCTCATGCCGCCCGATTCGACGTTACCCTTCAAGGTTTTAATTTTAAAGGTATGCCGCATCGCCCTTTACCCCTCTTCGCCGCGCATCATGATTGAGACGAGAAGCTCTCCACCCCAAGTCCCTTTGATGATAATCGCGCGAGAGCCAAGGATCCTTGATTTTCGGACTCATCCTTAAGGAAATTACAGGTATTCGAAATGTGTGTGAAGATATTTCGATCGATACTCACGGTTATTATACTGAACCAGCATATGATGCGACGATACTATTTTCATACAAATTCCTGAATTTCTGTACTTTGGTGTGTACAGTACGAGGTTTAGTGTGAACTGGCCATAGTCGTACTTTATCCTTCTATATAAATAAGCTACATAAAGTGCAAATCATGAGCACTTATTTTTACTCCAGCGCTGTAACCATCATTGTAACAATTGTCATACCTATTTTATATTGTATTGCTTAATACAACACATTAATTCGAATTTAAAAAATTAAAAAGTTATTTAATGAAGACTGCAACTCATATAATCAATATAAACACAATTATCTGACAAATAAAAAATGAAATAAAAAAGCTAATTTTTATACAGTGTATAGTGCATTGTTACTTTTAAATTCCCATTTCTTTAATTATTGATAGCTTTGAGTTTTCCATGCCACACACGTTGTTGCAATTTAAAAGTTAAATCTACTTCGAGGAGTAGTACCAAAACTCTCACTGTGCGCCGCGGTCATTCTCCGATACATCATCGATTTGAAAGTTGTCTGGCTTACTATACGTGCAATCAAATAAAATAACGTGCAGCGCCCTTTGCTATTGCGAATCTAGAAAGTCCAAGATTCCTTTATCGACTTCTACATTATTGACATCGAACAATTTTGTCTTTTCTTCCTAAGACCCCCCCCCCCCCATCTCTCTCTCTCTCTCTCTCCTATTTCTTTTCCATTCAGGATTTTATCTCTCATACACATGAGACACCTCTCATACACATTTGACATTCTCGCCATTTATAATTTAGTTGCACATTGTAGAAACGTTTAATCTTTACAATTTCAAATTTATACGCACTATTACGCGATCACTCAGAAGACGCGTAATTTATTTGGGAATTAAACTTGATTTATGATATGCTTATTAATTTATGCAATACATCTATACTAACCGTGGATTTGATCAATTCTTTGATTGATATGATTGAAAAATAAAATATTACTATCATAAATTAGTTATATATTCATGTCAAGTGTTTTTCTTATATTTGTATCATTTTTTAAAAAACGTCTACTTATTTATTGTATAAATTATGCCTATAGTGTGCAAGTTTATGACCCATATCACCAAAAAATTAAAGTTATTACGCGCATTTAAAATATAACTACATATGATTTATTTTGATAAAATTATCCGTTATAAACAGATCCGTGTTCGGCGAGTCGTAATACGTAAAAAGAACTACAATTAAAGGATTCCCTGGTAGAAATCGAACTCAGCCACGCTAGCGGTAGACAGGAGTTAGCACTGAAACGTCATGTTAGGCACGTTTTGTTTAGACACAAACCCGGTTTTGTACAGTGCGCATGCGTGTCTAGACAGAATGTGACGTTTAGGTGCTAGCTCCTGTCTACCGCTAGCGTGGCTGAGTTCGATTTCGTCCAGGGTTGTGTAGAATGAGAACGTAAAAAATTGAAATAGGTTTTATTTCATCAAAAGTGTCTTCAATCATTTTTCAGAGTAGTGAAAATATTTCTATTTTTTTTGTGACACGGGTCTTACAAGTACATACATCTGGGCCAACATACGATAAAAAATGTGGAAATTTTTCAAAATGTAGCTAAGTCGCAGGAAAAAAACACAAAAATGTTGGATATATATATATATATATTATCTATGCACATAAGTGTATTGTTCTAAATGTTTGTAACTGATTTTCGAGATCACCACATTAAGAAGTATCGATTTATCACTAGTCATTGTGATTCTGGAAACTTCGCCCTATCCTGTATATGATATGTGATTAATATATTTCATAATATGTATTTATTTATTTATTTATTAATTAATAGACATCATCGAAAAAACGAAAATCCATTAAAAATAGCGAGAGCCCACAAGGCATTAGTAAAATTAAAACTTTTTAACACAATAATGTACAAACCACAATGCTTAATGCAATTTAAATAGAATGCACGATAATGAAGTAGTTTTCATCGTGACATCTTTATGAATTAATAATAGTATCGCATGGACTGTAATTTCCGAATTACATACTCACTTGACCGTTATCATTTATGATTTCAAAGGGAAGAAAAGTCTTCAACAGCGTCACATTGCCGTCAGATCATAAAATATATGTCTTGTGAACATTTTCAATATAATTGCACTCCTCGTAAACAAACTGTATTACAGAAAATAAGTGAGAGCAGGTCCATAAATATCGTACATGTGGGATGTTCATCGAGAAGTGAAGAGAGCGCTGCGAGAGGCAATAACGTCAGGCAAAACGCGTGCAATCAGCCTATAGAGTGTTGATTCGCGTTTAATGGATCTTGCGTCGACGATCGACGATGATTTGAGATAACTTCGCCGCAGTCGACGAGATAATTAATCCATCCGGATTGATGACTTAAGATTTACTGCGAGTCGCCTTGTTGCGTGCAGTTGCAAAATGCTTCGAATCGCATTGCAATTACTTTCATAAATAAAAACGCGCGGCGGGCTAAAAACAGTAAGACCCGTTGCTAAATGTACTGACGTAATGTATAACGTTGCAAATGCAACTATATCAAGGTATATATATTTATCCGTTCTTCTGTAACGAATCTATTAAGGCATTGTGATTGTGCGTTCTCTTATATATCTTGGGAATAAATTTGACATCATAAATAGTAAAGTCGATGAATAATGTGAATCATGGTAATATCATTAATTTTTTAGGAAGATCGATCGATTATTCAATTTCAGCAATTCACCATTTATCCATATCTATCTATATCTATCTGTATTTATGCAAGGACGTTCATTAATTCTGAAAGCGACTATTTATCGAACATAAATGGGATAAGTGGTGGAATCCGATGTATGTATAGTTATTATATCTTCTCGCCATCATCTCGGTCTTTCATTGAACGCCATTAGTTTGAACTTTTCGATATTTGAATTTATTGATTAGAAAATGAGTATTATGATATGAGAAATACAACATTCGATATCATTTGTTTACGATTAATTGAGTTCGTATCGATTCTTATAAAATTGACACTTTTGGAAATTTGATTTGTATGTGCATCGATTAGATGATAACATCTTATAACAATGATTTTTTGGTTTTTGTTGACATTTTAGAAAAATTTATAAACGTATATAACTCAAGTTAGAATTCATAGTCGTTTCTTTAGATTTAAGTATGAAAATACCCTATATATGTATGTATATATGTATTTTTTAAGTCATTGTGATAGCGTCGTGACTCATATCGGTGGTCACAAAATAATGTATATATTTTATGTTCTTAATATAGAAAAAAAAACATCCATTTCAATTAAAAATGAAATTCATCAAAATTAATGGGATATTAATAAGAAGAAGTCGTATACTATGTACGGTTTTGATCGTATACATATATAGCGTTAGAACTTATTTTTACGAACCTTATATATATGTATAAAGTGAAAGGATGATTTTTGATTAAATTAGTATAAAATGTAATTCAAATATAAATTGTATTCCAATAATCAATATCAATTGAAAAAATTCAAATTAATGTTTGAATACATTTAAATTTGTCGAATAACCGTTTCTCTCGCAATTTTTAAGTTATTTTTTTTTATTATCATTATTAATAAATTTCAGTATGGTGTATCAAATTCGATTTTTATTGTACAATATCAAAAATGTTACTCGAGCAATAAAGAACATAAATCCATTATATTCACTAAATTACAAAACCGTCATAAAATGCTATTTTGAAATTTCGCATTAGTGCGAGAATTGAAAGGAATTAATGTTTGATTTGAAATGGCACCATGAAAACGCTTTTTCATCTTTTGAAAAAGTTATAATTTAGTAGTCAATAAAATTCGTATGTTTTCAGTAATTCTCTATAAGACCAGAAATTCTATTATATATGTCAAAAAATATGCGATTTCCTAATTATTTTAATTAATCCCATGACCGTTACCTCAAATATTGTCATCGCGCGTTCGTCACGTTCCAGCATCACATATACATACGTTACATTATTGAATATAACAGCCAAAGAGTATTCTATTACGTTGTAAAATCCGAAACAATAATACGAGACGCGTATACACTTTGTGGGAAAATAGTGACGCTGTGCATGTCTCGAAGGTGACTATCCCACATTTATACCTATTAATTATAACTCTTACCTCTCGCACAGTTCAGATTCGAATCTGTTTACGAAATCCGTAAGAGTGACTCTTTTGCGGTCATCATAATTTACATAAAAGATGCTTTTAACGTGGAGTAAACGTCAGAAGTCTGGTCAGGCCACCGACGCGTCGCGTTCGTTGAGAATATCGTTCCACGTTTAAATCATTTACTGGAATGAATGCGGCTAAAGCTCGAGTACGTGAAATAAATTAAATTCAACTCTAAATAATCATTAGAATGATTTAAGAAGCGCTGCACTACAATTGTACATGTACTGATGTTATTTCACCTTTTTCTAAATGAGATTTTAAAGTCATTAATTTCATTCAATGTTGTTATTTGTGAAAGCACGCGAAATTGAAAAAGATTTTTGACATTTGATTCGAAATGTTCTAATACTAAAACATACCACATTTTTGAAAATATGTGACAACTATATTCGAGTAAGAAGTCGCGTCGGTAGTTAATATTGTTAATAATAAAAAAATAAATCAAATACATTTTTCTACTAACTTTTATTCGCTGATATATATTTGTTAAGATTCTAAAAACTGGTCAATAATCAAAATCATTCAGTTCTATTTATATCCAAAAAAATAAAGAACAACAAAGACTCATTCCTCTTTGAGATGGACGCAGACACGCGCTTACATTCGTTTATTTTCGAATGCACATTATTGCAAACCGATTGCGCTGGATTTTGATTACTTTATGTTCCTTAACATCATTACACAAGCGCAAGATCCTTTGTTGGCCGATAATAAAGTAACCACACGATCTGTCTCGACATTCGCTGCGTAATGTCGTTCAATGGTAATTACTCGGCAGGATTTAATCGAGGGCCTCCCCGAGGGGCTGATTAAAAATTCCGCATCCTTATTCTCCCACCAGCCTCCATAAACGGGCTATCGATAAGGCGATGCTATCAGGATGTAACGGGAGAAAATGTCTTGTACACGGCGCG
Organism: Trichopria nigra; assembly: GCA_030522945.1. NCBI lineage: Eukaryota > Metazoa > Arthropoda > Insecta > Hymenoptera > Diapriidae > Trichopria > Trichopria nigra. The sequence continues at coordinate 46,097 of JAPYZR010000796.1, read as the reverse complement.
TATAAAAATTTCACTCAACGCGTATCTACGCACGAATCTCCCGAGCCGCTGTCTAGGATGATGCTCGTTGAATGAGTTCGCATATTGCGCCTAATAAATTACACTCGGCGTCTTTCGTTTTCACTGATTACTTTGGGCGTATATGCGAATTGGATTCTGCACACCTGCCCGAGACAATTGTTTCGAAATTAAAAAATGTAATCACCTTGTCTATTGAGTAAAAATATTATAAAACGAATGAATAAGGTATATTATGCGAGATCGATCATATATATGTTTGGTAACAGAACTGATCGTGGGAACTTTCTTCTCGCTACTTCTTTCACTTTGTAAACAGCATTACATATTCTATTGCGTATTTCGTTTAATAATAGAATTCAAACCGCAATTTGTAACAGTTTCGATGAATCAGGCAGAATATGATGAAAAATAAAATCATATTACGATTGCGTTTGTTATAGATATAATTTATTATTTATATTTTATAATAAAAATATTGAGTAACAGGGATTAAAATTAGACACGAAAAACGGAATCATTAAAATTACTTTTAGTACAATTCATTCAAAATTGTTTGTATTTATAATATTTAAAATGGTAGAGATTTTTAAAAGTATTTTTCACTTTATTTTTGAATTTATTTGTGAATTAAATTAATTTTGAATAAATCTGAAGTGTACAATTTCACAAATTTTTACATTCAATATATCAACTAATTTTAATTAATAAATCAATCTTAATATATATAAAGATTTTAAGATATTAATTATTTAAGAATTTAAATTAACGTCCACAAAAAGTGGAACGAATTCTACATTTTTATTTCGTTTTATTGATTCATGATTTTAAAAAATTATTATCAACGATATTACTGATGGGGAAAGGGACTTTTTTCTGAAAAATATAAAATTGTCAACATATATTTATTTAATAACTATTATTCACTGTTGAAATTTTCTTAATTACAAGTAGTAAAACATTTTTAATATAATCAAGAAATTTTAACCAATGATGGTTTATTTTCTCAAGAAATGCATTCTTCGATACTTCTCTGAACAAAATTCTCTAAATTTAGTCGTAATGTTTAATTATTAATAAATAATAAAATTAACAACGATAACTTTTAAAATAAATTGATATAATTTACATAATTTACATACAGTTTTGAGTGAATGTATTTCTTGAGAAAATAAACCATAATCGGTTAACATTCCTTGATTATTAGAATTTTTTAACTATTTTTAATAACAAAAATTGCTATAATGAAAAACAGTTCGTAATGGCCTTAATTGTGGAAGGTAGACCAAAAATCGAAATGAGCATAACGATATACCAGTCCGATAAAAATTAATTTTTTTTTTAATAATGAATTATTCATTTTATTTTTACATTCATTTTTTTTTAATTAGAATACACTAAACCAAAAACAATTATTCAAACGTCCAGAATCCGAATTCAGAAACCTACTTATGAATTCTTTTCTATTCATGCCATTGTTAAGGAATTGGGAGGAATTCATATTTATAACCCTAAATTCGGATTCCTGACGTTTACATTCTTTTTCGTTTACACAGAATTAAAAAAAAATGAATTTAAATATAAAATGAATAAAATATTTGAAAAATACTCAATATAGAACTTATTGAAGTATTATGTGTATCATAAAACTTAATGTAATCTTTACTTCACATTCATTCTGACATGGTAACAATGAAAAAAGTATTCTGAAAATTTGAAGTATTTACAAAACACGGTAAATTTCTTATAAAAGAATATTATACCTTTCGAAAATAGTTAAAAACGAGTATTTATAAATGATTGAGTTATATTTTTATCTGCGTTTGTTGTCTATAATTATATATTTATTAAAAATAAAAAATTTAGTCGTTCATTCGTTAAAAGCATGTTATCAAGTAGTCTGTTTTCAAAATTCTTACGTTATAGCTTAGTTTGAAGAATAATTTACATTATATGCAATAACAACATAAATTTGAATTATATTAAAACCCAAACAAAAACTTATGTTTATTTGTTTTTTATTGTCCCCAATTTTTATTCGACTGCACGTTAATTGCCATTTATATATTTTGTTTAATCGTTATAATAATAATTGATTTATAGTAGTGAAGAATTCTTAATAAGCATATCTACAAATATACTGCTTTGTATTACTGGGATTTCTGAAGTGTTGGACATCTCGCATGGAAGAGTTCTTAGAGGAAACCTTCATTACCGATCTTCGTACAAACAGTGAAACTTTTTACCGTCGGAAGAACATCGCTTTGCATCATTTACCGACTGCGTCCATGATTTACCTTGCGGGTTTCAGGTTCTTCCGCCATATAAGGTTGATAGATTTTTTAAAGAACAATGATGAAACATTTTGAATTTCGATATCAATAACGATTGACGTACCAGTATGTAACGAATGTTTATAGTAACAAATTTATGAAAAGTTTAATTGCATTTCCTCAGACGGTAACATATTTTATTTTGTCAAGTTTACAAAAGAGATACAATTAAATAATTTTCTTTACGTCTTACATTTATTAATTGAATTAATTGGTATACCAAAATGACTATTAGCACATTTTTTAAAGAAGAAATTAATATTTATCGCTTTTTCCTGTTTTATCTTCGGAGATTCATCTCAAACTTGTTTCAGTCCTTATGTGCTATAAATGGACTTATGGAGTATTCTTGTGTTTTATGGTTTTAAGCGACATGATTTGTATTGTTATAATGTTGAAATGGTAAAATATATTTAATATGTCAGTACTTTGACAGTTTTATATATCTTCAATTGGTTTTGACGCAAATGTCGACATTTTTATGGGAATTGTTAATTATGCCGTCGGATTATTTGAGATAATAAAACTCCATCCAACTTCTGGTACTGTGGCTAGATTTTTATAAATTCTTATTATATATATATCTTAACTTTATCAAGATATTTTTGAATTGCAATAATGTTTTAAATGTTTCGTGTAACTCTTATTTTACTATTACGAAATATTGAAATGGATTGATTTCACCGATTACTAAGTTGGGCAAATTGTATTTCGGCTATTGTAAAAATTAGATCATTACATTATAGTATATTATTTGAAGTTGGCTAAAAATATGGAAACCATATCTTGGAATAAGTAACAGATTCGAAATTTGTATTACTTGAACATTATTATTACATGTCATTAAATATTATTATATATGATCAATCATTAGAGATTCATGATCGATCATATCAAAGTACTCCAAAATGTTCCTGAATGATCCGGGCGGCAAAAATTCTCTTGCATTCGTAAATACGTATCATTATATTGTTCTGGTTTGGCTAATGTATTATTAAACGCATACCTAAACAAAATAAAATCGACTGGCTGGCCAAGCATCCGAATAACATATCGACACTGCATTGGTGCTAAGTATCTGCAGGCCCTTATCCCGGCCACATCGAATTCCAAAGACTGCGCTGCAAAGTCACAGCATAACCCATAATTACAGCTCATTCTCGTAAATTAAGTATTACGAGAGATGTTTATCCAAAGATGACGCATCTCGCGAGTTCCACAATTATTTCCAAAGGAATGTCGCGACTCTTTTTGAATTCTTTTTTCCCCGAGACGGGAATTTATCCTTCCGCTAGTTTTATTTTACACGCGTCGCGTCGCGCGTTCCTAATCGTTTTCTACTTTTTTAACTTGTACTTATTAACAATCTGTTCGGCTCTCGATTCTTGAAAACGGAAGTGGAACCAGTATAATTAATTGCCAGACATCCTTCAAAATGGGAGAATAGATAGGTTTTTAATTCAGAATGGAGATGTCTAAGGCGTTTGTGGAATTATTTTCACTTTAGTGAAATAAGAGTGATAATTTTTCTTGATAGTCTGACATTGAACGATTGGAAGATTAACTTTATTAGACGAATACAACGATTAGAATTATTAGCTAAATGTAAAATAGAATAATTTTTATTAAGTGTTAACTTTCAGCCTCAAAATAATTTTCTGTTTATTTTCAAGTGGGACATTGTCTTTAAACATATATATTGATTTATTAGATGAATACTCGAAGATGTTTAGGTAACTGATCATGAATCACAAGTCAAAATGTACATATTCAAAATGGCGAATTGCACAAAAATGCCAAAATTCACATATGATAAAAGTGTTGGTAACCAACAATCATATTTACAAGACTTTCCCGACTTTGTTTCCATGTCATTTGTAGGATATTGTAATGCCGTAATTACAGTAGAAAGTGATAATTATTGAGTGATCACATTTCGAATTTAAAAGTATAAGCATAATATTGTTCGTAATAGAAGCATATATAAATATATGGCATACATTTTATAAGGCAGTAATGAAATTAATCTTTCATATTTTCAAATGAGTTATACTTTTTCAAAATTCTGTAACTTTTTATTTTAGGTAGGCACGTACATAACATTCATATTGTTATTTTGTGTATTCATTCGACTAACTTTTTAAAGTAATTTAATGTAATACTGTCATGAAAATTCGTAAATTATACAAACATTTTTTTTTCTACTATAGCGTAGAAAACCAGAAAAAAATCTCGAACACATTCTTATTTTCGTTCCTTATAGGTTATCCGTTTCAAATTATTTGCGTAAAATTAAAAGAAAATGAAACAATAATTTGAATATTTCACAATAGTGGGTTTGCTAAAACGCTCTGCGAAAGTAATTGCATGAAATTCCTCGATTATCCCGTCGTATGCAAAATTTCACTAATTTTCGAGCAATGGCGTAAACGAGAAAAAAATCGAACGGTGGGCCATTAGTTTATAAATTTCCAGACTTAAAGTGATTACACACTGTAAGAAGGTAATAACAATCGTTTTGCCAGGGGAGGTTGAGAACCCAAAGGTGGCTCGTGCTCGAGGATGACCTTTGACCGTGAAGAGTGAGGCGAGACCATGCTTGGGCACGCGAGGAGGCCCAAGTTGTTGCCTAGAGGCACGCGTTGTGTCTTCTCTTTCTCCCATCTCTCTTTATTCAGCCTCTTTCTCTTTCTCTCATCCCCTATCTCTCTCTCTCTCTCTCTCTCCTTCTGGTAATTTTTCTTCTTTCTTATCTCGACTCTGCTATTCGTTCTTCCTTCTCTCTAAAGTCTTCGCCCTTTCTTGATCATCCTGCTCCATTTTACCGCGTTCCTTGCATCCCTATATCCCTCCCCCAATCGCTTTCTCTCCCCCACGTTGAATTCTTTCATCGTAAGAAACAAATAATTTGTTAAAATAGTTAAAAAGTGTGCTTTTTAATGATCATTGGTATAAAGAAAAGATATTTGGTGTAAAAAATAGTAATAAAATATAAGCATATATGCAATAAAAGTATTACGAATCGATGTTGTTTTAATGAATCCTTATACAAACTCTTTGATTTCTGTTTTGTTGTTCATTTTTTATATATTTTAAAAGGTTTTATTTTTGTTAAGTTTCTCTCTAAATTACATGGAGTGAAATTTCACTCTACATTGGAGTGATTCGAAGAATTTACTCTCCAAATTTCACTCCTATACAAGAGTAAATTTATCTGTATCGTGATTTGGTTAAAAAACTCACATTGGTCTCAATGTCGTTGTCATTCTGCTGGGAATGAAAGTTACTGACAAATAATAAAAAATAATTATGTATTTATATATTTTTGACAAATTATTTAAATATTTTATTGTTTCCTGTATTTCAACTTGACTCGAAGCCCTAAAAATGATTTATTATTAATTTCATTTTTAAATTGATATATCTTTTCAATTTCAATTTGTAATCAGATGGAGATAATTAATTTGCATTTTACATGGTAGCTGAACGATTCTACTGCAACGAACGTAAAACGTACACGACGCTTGTATTTTTGTTTGGTTAATTAATTGATGAATTCATATTGAATTATACCAGTCACTTGAAATATTTAAAACGTAATTATTAAAATCAACATTGTTGGCTTCCATTTTTACTATTTTATAGTCGAAAATTGATAAATATAAAGTAAAGTTTATATGATTTTTCAACCCATCGGGTGATGTTCATTCATTTGTTTAATGTTCAGACATTTAGCGTTTGATCAATTTATCTTCCAGAGTGTAACAAAACTATAAATAATTTGAATTATGCCTCATCAACAGAAATTAAAAATGACGGATTAATACGATAGTAACAGTAATGTCGAAATGTGTTTGGATTTTTTGCCAGGGTTATTTTCATGAAAGGAAATTTGAAAATACAATATGCGGGCTGAATTATTTAAACATTGAATTACTAGAAAATTTAATATGTAACAGCGGTTTTGTAGAGTTCGAAAGCACGAATTACATATTTTTTGATGAAAAAGAAAATATTCAAAATAGCGGTGACATTTATATCAAATAGTATGTTATGCACCAAGGGAGTTGGACTTATATAACTTTCATTTTAATTTGATCCTTATTGACAATGTCCATTTGATATTTATCGGTACGTAAGTCTTCATAAAGATATGACTTGTTTGTTTGACTTTGACTACTGATTTTCTCATAAATAGATTGGTGAAAAGTAGATCAGACACGTTACCATTGTCAAAGGGTATTTGATTCGATATTTTTACATGTTTATCTTCTGCAAAATCGATATTTGTTTCTCTCTCTCTCTCTCTCTCTCTCTCTCTCTCTCTCTCTCTCTTTCTCTTATGCACCTATAATTTTTTATACGAATCTATTTTCTTACAGTTCCCCTGTCGACGCAATTCCTTGCGATTGGTCGGTGTCGTGCTCTATGCGTTTCAACATGTACGCTCGCGTACACGCAAGCGTAGTGCGTGCGGCTCATGCCACGTTAAGTGGCCCTTCGACTGCTATTCGCGGCTTGGCAAAACGAGCTATTTGAATGAAATGAAGCAAAGTGTGGAGGATACATCTTCGGAAAGAATTCGAATAAAGGATAATGCGGCAGACGCCGCCGCAGGTGGAATGTTGTCAAGTCTACGTCAAGGTAGGAGGGAATTGAAGCGCACATTTTTGCACGAACGCGCAAGTTCGTTTTTCTCCGGGGGCGCATCGGGTATATATTGGCGATTCGGAGTTTCACGAATTGCATCATGAATGTTGGAATCGAAGCGATGCGTTCACTGGTTATCCCGTTTTCCACATCCACGTAATGGTTGAAATATGTGCGAAAAATACAAATCCCGTGTTCCATTAGTTATATCAATGCGATGTTTTTATCTTAAATTACCCGCCATTAGATTGTATTTGGTTTAACTATATGTGTTTCTAGATAATTGATGGTTGTATCGGTTTTCATAAAACACTGCTGTTTTCGCTCCTTTAAGATTAAAGAATCTTTATAAAGGGTGGAACTTCAATCTTGGATGCGAGGGATTAACATAGAAACATATCCAGTTTGGTTTTTGGAGTTGCAAATTGTGAAAATAAGCGAAATGCGTTTATATGTTGTACTACCGAGAACGATGACGGGCATAAAACGGCTGTAACGACGATCCGCCTTCATGGCTACGTCGGCCATAAATTTGGTCAGTTTAAAACAAAGTATGGTCGTATAAATTTAGTTTTGGTCCAGTCCACATTCGAGATGTATGTTCATTTCGTACTTAAATTTAATTTCGAGGAAATTAAAAATAGCGGATAAGGTACTCAGTATTTGAGAATCTTTCCATTCAATTTTGACAAAGTAAAATATATGGATCATTCTTATTCTCGATGGAATCATTGCTGTGAATGATACAATAGTGTAGTTATTAACAATACGTTTTTTTTTCAAAGTATTAGTCTTCATTAATAACAATTAAACATTTTGCGAAATTAACGGGTAGTACAAAATGCAAGAAGTAACAAATTAAATTGACAGTAAAGCAAATGGAATTAAAACAGGAATATATAAAAAAAAAAAAAAAAAAAATACATCGATAATAATATTATATTATATATTATTAGTCTATTATTATAAATTTATTGAGTTTCAAAAAGACAGAAAGAAATAATATGAACGAGTCTTGTACGAAAAGTTCGGTAGTGCATAAAGAAGCAAAAAGACGTTTGGTACGGAGTCTTCAAGACGAACCAGTTCAAGGTTTCATGCAATCTTTCACCTTTTTAGATAACCTAAGATCTTCCGAGGGGGCGGTCGATAGGGCGTAGCTCCCTAATTATAATTATACCACCGCACCGCAGTATTAACAGCGCTAATTGCCGGGTAAGTCTTGTCAAACATCGGCCGCCTTTGGAGGAGGGCCGACATTGTTTACCATCTGCGCATCATGCGCGAAGAAGTATGAAAAAAAGACATCCTCGCGGTCTCCGTGGAATTTTAGTATTCGAATGCAAAATAGACTCGGCAGAAATTATTGGGTTAAACGTATGTAATCAAATTATTCATTTTTATTGTGACTTTTTTTTTTTTAAAGAACGTGATGAAGCGGTTCGGAATGTCTTTTCGATTTTTGTACATGCCTGATTGAGGGGATACGGCAAGTTATCATTTAACGTATAACTTGATTTATTCTGTTTTTCATATTATTGAATAAATTTATATTTAACCGAAATGATACGTGTAAACATATAAATATACTTATTTGTATTTTTGTTTTCAATTTTAAGATTGTATAGATTTTATAGTTTGATTATTGTGAACGAGTTGTAAGTATAAGACAACTGCAAATGGTTTTTACTTTGTACTCTAATATACAATAATGCCATTTGAATTTATTGTAAATAATTCCAAAAACGATATTTAATACATGGCATAGTATATATCCCGATCAACTTCTCGTTTGGTGTATTTCATTACATGTATATATATTGGAAAACTCGATATACAAAACAGTAAGAGCATCTACATCATTTATTATCTCTGCCATCGTAACAGAACACGTAAATAGTAATGAACATGTAATGCGCGTGATATGATATGCAGTATATGACGCACTCGATAAGAGATATATATGTCGAGAATTCCAGCCCTAAGAATATGCGAGGAGTTATTAAATCAGGCGACTTTTACGAACGGCACGCGGCAATGCCGTTAATTATTGCGAGGCTCGTTATCTAATATACGGCATCGTACCTCGAATGCTAATTTAGAAACGAGGCGCATTAGACGGCAAAGCGCGCAGTCGCTCACGCAAAAACATTATCTGTACCGAGCAGGGGACCTGATAGATGGTTTTTGGTGCAACAGGTAAGTCGATTCGCGTACCGATAACAGTAATTACAAGCGAGTGTCACTTGGCGAACAAAAGGGCCCGCGGCCCAACGAGAAGGATCCGAGGCGGTGGGGTGTGTAGCATTTATCACTGCGCTGTCCGACTTAGGACACAGCTCGCGCCAGGTCTGGCCCTCGGGCAGAACCTCGAACGGGCGGTTTCGCCTAATGCACTAATAACATGGTGGCGCGAACGTAACCGACAATTAATAACGTGTGCACTGCCGCCGTCGCTGCGCGCGCAGCCTTTTGTCCCGGAAAAAAAAAGCTCGGTGTTGAGGGTGGAACCGCGTAATTGTCAGTCTCGACGATCCTTTGACGTTTGAATTCGAGAAGTGCTACGGGTCGTACATTATAATTCGCTCCACGTTGGTCCGCATAGTATACGAGATTCGTCCAACTCTATTGCCGCGGGTCGTGAAAACTGGATTTTTTTACAACGCTCTCGGCTAATTCGGGATGTTGGTCATCTTAGACATTCGATCATCGGTTCGAATAAGTATGTCATTAGAAATTTAAGTGTAGCTGAATTCATCATACCTTTATTATATTTCGATAATTGAATAGTGGTGGTTTTATGTAAAGTTTTAAATGATTAGCTTTGAGTTTGGAAGCGGAATAGGGATTCCTGCATTTACTTTGGCTCTTTGGAAGATGTACCTTTCACAACACTGATTTTATTGTCGCGACTTGGAGATGAAATTTGATAAAAGATTTTTTTGTCACAATATATGCGGTATATACTTTTTGTTGCCTGAAAACAAACAATATGGTTGTTTAAACTTATTGGACTGTCGATGAGCTTCGCAGTTGAAAAAGAATTCAAATAAATCTAAGCACAATTATTTAAAAACCTAGAATGGTTAAAACTATCAATCCAGAATCGTCAATAGGCGAATGGACGAAAATTGGACGTACACTGGATGTTCACAAATGTACGAATAATGGACATCCATCAGATACATATGTACAGTAGACAATCGATGTACGTTCAGTTTTAGGTCATCAGGAGACGTAATTATATTTAGAACCATGGAATATACATCGTACGTCCATTATATGTACACAATGGACGTCCTCACCAATAACAATATATGTACACATTGGACGTCCATTTGACCTATGGGGATGTCGAAAAAATGCACCTTTTTTGGACGTAGTGCAAAGTGATTTTGTAATCTCTCTCATTATAAGTGCCTGTGAAAGAACGGGCGAGGAGGATTGAGGGGGTTGAGAGGTGTGTAAGTAAAAAATACTTTAAGGGAATATACCTGAATAGTCAAAGATAACATTTCCTTACAAAATTTAATAGTTTCCACATATATATTCCAGCCGAGATTTTAGCTTTAGTTTTCATTCTTCCCCTGATTCCCTGTATTTCCCTTCCACTCTCTCTTTCTTCAACAGGCTGTCTGCGGATCGAAACGGTCCTCGAGAACCACCACAAATAAGATAATCTCCATTATAAACTAAAAGGTAAAGCAAGCAAGCTTGGAGTTATTTACCTGAGATGGAGAAAGAGCAGGAATCGTTACTTGAAGTAAAACAGAAAATACGATAAGAAAATGGTAGAAGAAAGGGGACAAAGTAATAACGATGAAGCATATAGAAACTATGGCTGGTCGTACATTTCAGCACCAAAGGTCGACGTTGTTGTCAGTATCAATATTATTCATTTGAAAGTTTCTGCCACAATTTTATGTTTATGTTGAGATAGTAGTGATAATCTTAAAAATACTGGACTTGAGTAAATTACATTAAACATATTTTAAAGATTTATATCGTATTATGACAATTTTTTTGTTGACTTTCAAATAACATTTCGGTACGTAATAATTTTAAGTACAAGTATCTGTAGTTACACAGTTTGCAAAGCCATTCTATAAGATATAAACAATTCTATGAACGAGTGGTGAAACAGCCCGTTAAGATATGTGCTTAAAATGATTTAAAATTTTAAAATATATTTTCAATCACGTTATTTGTTAACCTCACTTAGAAATTGAAATTAAATTAAAATTTCTACGTTATTGGAAATATATTAATAAATGTTAACCAATGTATTTTAGTCCAAAGTCCAATAACAAGTCAATATAAACTTTTGAAATCAATTATATTTCTGTATTACATTGTTTTAAACTTGACATAAATGCCTAAGATAATGAATAATTTAACAATCAGTGCGCTTTGGAAATAAAATAGAAGGATCAATTTTGCAAAAAAAAAAAACTGAATATATTTTGATAATTGTTATTATATTCTAGTATTAAACTGTTAAATTGTTAAACTTGATTTCCAAAGCACTAACCACGAACATGACCTTTGAATTCCTGACTGAATGTCGTCCCAAGTATGGATATGGAAATTAAATAAGGATATCCGGATTATGTAAAATTTTCATGAAATGGTCAACTACATACCGAGAACTAGAGAGGTAATATTTAGACCTAGCAATTTGCAATCGACAGCAGAATTACAGACTCACCCAGGATGCGCCGCAATCGCCGCTCCCGAGATTTTGAAACGCTGGTACGCAACGAAATGTCATTTTGCCTCAAATAATGTTAACTTATTGTAAACTCGGGTTTTCCGGTCACAACTTACCTAGAACAATGCGAAACACATAGTTAGCGATCAAGTAGAAACTTTAATACTGTTTACATTTTCCTAATTTTTTAAATAAGAAAATTATACATCCAATAGCTACATGTATACAGAGAAATCTATCTGGAAAGGACATACGTATGTCCGTAAATAAAATAAATCCGATCATGCGATATCCACGCAGTTCGTCTTGATGGGTAATGCTAATGGTGGCAATAGGAGTATTAAAATATCTTTAAAATGAAAAAAAAGAAAACACTTTTTCCAACCAAAATTAAGAAAGTTAATACAGGTTGAATTTTTAAAGAATAAGGCCTCTGCATCATATAGTTTACGTGATATTCAGGGGACTTCTATTTTACGATCGTCAATAAATGTACGTTACAAACTTGAAAACGATTTTTTGTCAATATCCTATAATAACTAGTCAAAATGAATATTTTTATAAGAAGGCTCAATAAGAGAACTACGAAAATCATATCTTACATTAATTTTCTATGCTGAAATAATTTAATTAAAATGAGAGCAGAAAATTACATTTTTCCAAACACGACTTTTGACAGAGTCGAAATAAAAATACTCTATTAAAATGTACACATATTCACATTAAATTTAATGACAATAACATTACCTGAATGTTAATTTCAGTTAAATTTTCATGAAATTGAAAGTACATATATGTGCACTAAAAGTGCATGAAATTTAATCACATTTTTACACAATTCTTAGGCCATATGCCAGGCCTATATTCTACTGAAATAATTATGCTAACTACTTATTGCCCGTGATATTGTCGGAAGATGACTACTCGCCATTTCTTAAAAAACTTAACATTTTTTACGCATACCTTTTGCAAGAGTAATTTTCCGAATTATAGTTGACACCTAAATGTTTTTGTTGTTGTCTGATGTCAAGCGGCAGGTTTATGTTTAATTTGTCAAGTACGATAAGAACATTAGCTTGGATTATTCATGTTCAGAAGAAAGTGCATTCTGGAACTTTTATACAAATGGTTTGCTTCGTAGATTGTTCTATATATTCACTAAAAATGATATTAGTTCACACTAGAATTCCGTGAAAATCCGAAGAAGCCCATATCAGAATCACAATATAGAGTAGCGGCAGCGCTACGGGCTATAGCTTTCATATTTTCGTGGGGAAATCCCGCGAACCACGGGAACGTTCAATCTCATAAATATTCCGTAGCATTATGTACGCAACCTTCTATATGTATAGATTTGCCAGACCTGTTGGTGCAGCTAACGCTGCTCTCCATATTCAAGCAGGTAGCAAGGTTTGATCGAGCTTCGACTCGCCTCCGCTTTGCTTTACCAACGTTCTGCTCGACTACGCTCGGTGGACACGGGCCCGTGCACTGGTATAAGTTTTGCAAATGTATAGCCAATATGTGGAACACATGATCACGTACATAAGTCTCGAGTCCTTCGTCACGGATGTAGGAGAGTCGGTTGGTTCGATATCTGAACGTATAGTGAGCACTCGGCACACGCGCGAACGAAACGCGAAAAGACACACCAGAACTGGCGCTCTTATATACACGTGCACACTACCAGCGAGTATTATGATTATGAATATTCAACTGGATGCCGGCATGGCTGCGTTCGAATCCATTATTCATTCCACTGGCACCATCGCGGTTCACGGCGGTGGCGGCGCTCACGGTTGCGTTTTCCATTGCGGGCTCGTCGTCGTCGCTGCTCGGCAACAACGAGCGAAGGAGAAAAAAGAAAATGGAAGAGACAAGAGAAGAATGCGCCCCGTTTCGCGCGGTCTAATAATCACTTGGAGCAGAAACTCATCGGTCTACTTATGTAATGGCTGCCTCCTGCAGATTTTTCGGATTCCAGCCTGACAAATTGCATGTCTCGCCTGGCAAGCGGGCGAAGACTCGATCCAACCGATGCTCCGGATTTCGGGATATTCCGTAGCGGTGATGCACTGCGACGTTGGTTTTATGATGATTTTTACAGTTAGTGATTTTTCAAACGTATATTATTAAATAAGCTGATCGTTCCAAACTCAATGGCTAAGTGCCGAGACCCCCTTCAGTATTCTGATATTTGTATTGCAAAAAAAAACTGAGCAACATTGGAGTCCCTTCGCGGTTCAAATCGTTGAAGTTATTTTATGGATGAAGAATTAACGTTGTTTTACAATCTTGCAAAGTTTTTACATCCATGTCCATTCACCATGTGCAGGTTGTAGCATGTGTTACGTCCAATTTTACATCGTAACCATAACATTATTATAATCGAAGAGATGAACGTATGCCAGAACATATTGCTAGAAACTCGAGATTTAGTAGATTTCAGTTTAGCAAATATGGTAGTCCTGATGCAGGTTAATGTCAAGCACTATAAAGATGAATAACAGTTATATAATACAATGTAGGGACGATTAACTCAGCTGGATTTAAATACTACAACGAACGCATTTTTCTCCTCTTATCACCGAAACACAAGGAGCCATAACATACGCCAGGAATCGGTAAATTTCTATATACCGAGGAGAAATATTTCGGATGAGATGAAGAGAATCCTATTTGCAGCTCTTTTAAGGAGCAATGCTGTAATCGATCGCACATTGTTTGCGCGGAGTGTGTTCGCCGCCTCATGCTGCGTTATATAATAATGATGACACATGTCGACGAGCGTTCTAAAACTCTTTTGTCTTGATGGAGCGACCCTTCTTATCTCAGCTATCATCTCCCCGATTGCATCTGTAAATATTATCGCGTATGCGAGTACTCCTTGTTTGTATGCAAAGGGTAGCAGTGCGAGGCGTATGACCTATCCACCTGCTGATTGTTATCAAGAGCTGCCAAATTGTCGACCATCAGTGATGTCTTGCAGGCTTTACGTATTTCATTTGTACCCAATTTCACGCTTTTACATTCAATCTATTTGATTTATGGCATATATTTAAGAATTGCAGCAGCAATCCTACAGTTTTGTTCAGATATATATATAAAGATGAATGTAGCATAATAGACACGAAAGCATTTGCGAGGAAACATTTGTCATAGAAAATTGTAAACAAAGTTATACAGGAGATATGTTCAATTTGCAATCGGAGAAAATGAACTCCCGAAGCTATCGAAGATTAGTGCTTTCCGGAACGCAAACCAGCCCCGTAAACAATAAATTCGAATGCTGATTCTAATTTACATAGGTACAAACTCGCAACGCGCTCCTATCCTCGAGCTATATCTTTGTGCGCGCAACTTCTTAACAATCGTACGTTATTCCTTAGTCTTTTTAACGTTTCTTCGTATACGGTAAGAGAAGTCGGGATCCTTCTACACCGGGTTCCGCGGCACGATGGCTTTTAATTGCTGCGATGATTTGTTGCACCGTAAGTCCGCACGAGTCGCTAGGCCAGCCATTAGGGCGGAACGATTTTCTCACCTGCTTATTACGATGTACTTTATCGGTGGAACTATCGATACAGTCACGTGTCACTGCTTGTCGAATTTTGAATAGTTGCTATTTAGGGGACGTCGAGTGTAAGATAATTTTTACCTTCTTAAAGAAGAAAAAACATTTTTTTTTAACTCTTTAATAATGGCATCAAATTATATTTTCGGTTTTTTATTATCTGTATGCATACATGGATGAGGGTCGTCATGGTTGGACAGCCGGCATGGTAAAACTCATAAACTTTTGATACAATAGTTTTTTAAAAGTCAAAATGTGGCCCAACCATAATCACCCTATTATTTAGCAATATAAAAATATATATTGTTGATCTTCGTAACTTGAAATATATCATTTGGTAAATGTTAATAAAAATTAACCGAGTAAAATCAAAATAAAAAATGTCACATTTGCAAATAATTTTTAACAGTCCGATAATACGAGCATCTAAGTCATCGATAAAGGGGCGAACTATAAACATTGTCTATACGAATGTTCGATATATGAAATATTTTAGGGTTATTGACACTTTAGAAAAGCTTCTAATTCTCAATTATCTGAAAATGATTTTATATATTGTAGCTTCAGATTGGATATTTTTTTTTACCGTTTATTGCCATGCAACGTTAATTTATATGGTATATAGATAAGAATTAATTATATATATAAATTGCATTTAAATTCTTGACCTCGTGTTTCGAACATTCCAATCAATTTTCGTGCCTTGTCGATGTACTCAAATTATAGATGATCTTAGGCAAATATAACAATAGGGTAGTGTTGTCTGTCAATTGTAAATTGAATGAAAAACTGCGAATGTGAGAAACGTGCATAAAAAGTGCAAACCTGTAAAAAAGTGAAAAACTACAATTGTCCTAAAAAATAAGATCGTTTCATTTCTCGACTAATATACGCTGTAATTTACTATAAGTAATTCGTGAAAAATGTCATATTCCGAACATCAAGACAGTCGTCAAGTTTTGACGTTGGAGATACGCCCAGTACATCCTTAACGTTTCCGGCGTGGACCTAAGCTTTACGTCTAGTTACCACGCATCGCTGAACAAACCGTTTCTTCTGTGGGTAATCTACTGGTAGCGATACTCGCGGGTAATAATCAGTTATAATTTATGCAGTTATGATAAATGACCGGTAACGAAAATATATGTTTCCTAAACTCCGTATATTTTACTTTTTGTGGAATTTAATTACAGATTATATCTGCAATCAGCGCTTGTGAAAAGGAAAAGGCTAACTAAGTTATTTTCTCTGACTATGTCGCGTTATTAATGCAGCATTTCAGCGTTTCGTATGATTCATATTAGTCCAAAAGGTAGAAAATACCTTCTGTCGCTCATTTTCATTAATATAAGAATGCGATAATGAAATTTATTGTCAACTTTAATCTGATAAAAAATTATATAACTTGTCTTTTAACTTTTTTTGATATTTGTAGATTGTTTATGTTTATGATAATTTTAATTTATCTTTTCGATATGAAATATATTTGCTTTTAATGCAATAATTTTGTTATTTTCACTTAAATATTGAAAATGGCAGTAATAGTTGAGAATATTAAAAAGTTAAGTTGAAAAGAAATGTAACAGAATTATTATTCTAAGAATGTTTCGATATAATTCATTTTCAGTATTGACTTTTTCATAATTTTTGATCAATTTTGTTAACGTATCAATCGTGAAGTTTACGTACAATTGAAAAACCAAGACACATAGATGTGTCCATAAAATATTTTTGAAATAAGAAACGTATAAATGCAAAGAATAATGAAATTACCAAATGGCACCCGTTTATTAGACATTTTTTGTAACATTCTTATCTAATGCTTTCGAAACAGGTATTAAAATTAGACAATAAAATGTGAGAATTTTGCGATAAATTTTTCGACTGTTTTGCTAAACAATATTTATATATCTGGATATAATAATTGTATCAAATTTATGTACATTTTAACTGTGAAACAATAGCACAATTTTTTTTTTTAGTTATAAGTAATTTTCAAAGAATTTTTTATTCAAAAATTGTTTTGGCCAGTATTATAACATTTATCTGCATTTTATGCACATTTTTATTGTTTCTACTTTTAATCGAATACATCTACCTACTACTAACAAGAGTATTCTAAATTCTACCAGGATATCGTTGAATTACAAAAAAAAAAGAAGAAAAGTAGTTGATAAGTAATATATAATTAACTATATAGTTATTAATGGATTTATACGTATTTTCTGCCTAATACTCGTATCAACAATCTTTCCTTACGAAATAAATATTTTATTTCGGCTGATTCCCACAGGAGATTAAAAACCCTCACATTATCGAAGCCAGCTAGCAGAAGTATATATAATTTCCACTCTCTTGATTCGATTCGTACATATACACACGGCCGCGCAATTTCGCGCACTTTTCACCCGGACCACGTAGGACAGTTCTCGTTGCTCGATATAAAAAAGATGAGTGCATCTCTCTTAATAATACGCCTGAGTGTCGGTACTGAAGGAATCGTATGGCTAAAATAAAATGAGAAATCGTGCACTCTACGGGGTTGAGGCAATAAGTCGCGAAATTGGAGTCGAAAGAAAACGCCGGCCGACCGACTGGTAGCCTAAAGAGCCAACGCGCGCAACATTCCAATCCGTTACAATTACGGAATAATTCCAATGTTGGCCGAAGAGCCGAAGTGAAGGAACCCGAAATTAGGTTGATTAGAGGCTACCGTTCGTAAGGATGGCAACTACTGGAATTTAACCAGTTATTATATAGACACTGCGCTACGCATCGCGACCAGAGTGCACGATGAAAAAACGCAGTTTGAAATTGGGTTATCGAGCCGGTTCCTCTCTTTCTCTTTCTCTTTCTCCCGTGTGTCCCGACAAATAAACCGAAACGATGAGATATACGTGGGTTTAGATTGTACATTTGGTCGAAGGTATTTGAATTTAAGGGCGTGGCCGACCGCGAAATTACCGATTTAATTTGCTCGGAAAATTAATTTGCTGAAACTTTATCGACGTTCTGCTCGTTAATGGTTTGTCGAAGCTTCATATTTAATCCATGATTCGGCATTGACTGATTGTTTTGTAAACGATTGGTTTTTTTGAAAATTTTACCTTCTTTTGATCTGACCATATGATGATGAGCACGCACATAAGTTTTTAACAAAATCTATTACAATTAGGTCAGAAATGACATTGCGAGGAATTCGTTACTGAATAATATTATTTATATAGACTGAAATAACACAGTTCTTTTTTATACTATACTGAACTCCGTAAAAAAAACTAAATGAATGGGTAATTGTTTAAAACCTCATTTGAAGTAATATTACTCAGTAAATCAATTCATTGGTTATCATTATAACACGCAGGAACTATTCTATTGAATTAATAGCAGTAACGCTACACTATCAATCGTCCCGTACTCTCTAATCTTTCGTCTGACGATTAGATAATAGTCCTCCGCACAATAATCAAAGTTGCAATCGCTTGGCAGTTTCTTACGTGGAAGAAGTGCAGAGCTAAAAACCCGTAATAAACGTGCAATTAGAAGCTGGAAGTAATTGCGAATGCCTTGAGAACTGGAAGAAAAACGTAATTTTGTAAAGATTATTCTTCAACGGAATTCCTTGCCTTCGTTTGCTATGCAAAAATTAGTAACGCGTACAGCTAAATGCTTCTATTTCCAGTGTTACTCGTGCGTTACGGGTATAATTAAAAACGCGTTTTATTTCGATTGGGAACACCTAATAGGAATAGAGATAAAAAGTATATAGTCGAAATGTTAGTTATTTTATTCAAAACACAATTTTACAAATGTCTCCACCTGCGATTTGTATGACATTATCATGAAAAATCCCTGGAATGATTAACTTAGAATTGATCTGCAGGTAATTGACAGTTTTAATTATCTCAGCGCGTGTGGCAATTCGCGTAAGGTCGGATCATTACTCCTTCAATCTGTTAATACCCTTCAATTTATCGTTTAACACCTCGTCGATTGGCTTGACCCCGGTCGACCTCACGTGCAAACCTTCCAAAAAAATCGACAAGCACTACCGAGCAAATTTTCGAATTATTGCGTTTTTAACTGAACCCGAAGTTTCAAGTTTTAACGTACGTATTCGCGTTCGTAAAATTACACCCGTGTACTCGATACACAGCAGCTCGCGCATGTTCTCGTCGTTACGTTCAAAAGGTTAAGTAGGGCCGCGTGCTTCATCGGTACTTCGATTCGTTTTGTTTTCAAGAATTAATGAAGGAAAATTAAGTGATTCCAGGTACGGAAAGTTCAAATCGTTTATGGACGTATTTGCACATCGATATCCTAATAGATATACTTGGATTTAATTTCAATTTATGAATGTGAATTAATTATACTGTTTTTGAAGTTGTATATTTCGCTTGGTGTTTTCTTTCATTGCAATGTTATAATTTATATTTATACTTGTAAATCTAACTAGGGGCTTCATCCGAGCAGCTTCTAATTGTCAATCCTAATATTCCAAAGACTATAATCAGATGTAAGTCGTGCCAACTTAGTCCACGAGCAGTTCTGACATTTATTTTCGTTCATATCAGAAATTTGTTATTTGAATTGTTAGGTCCATTATGATTTGAAACATGGGCATTTGATGAAAAAACACATGAGTCGAATATATGCGTGTCGTATGCTGGAATATTTTGCTATAATTACTGCTATTCTACAATATAGCCTTTTCTATCTCCATTCTTTTTCATACGTGAATTTTAAATAACTTTCACAGAAGATCAAATGTAAATAGAATCAAGAAATGTTTTGATACGGGCCCATCGTCTGAATATATCTAAGCTTTTTTTTTTGATGACATTTAGGGATTCTTTATATCCATACAATGTTTAGATATTTGGCCACAGTCATTTTGTTTACTACATCATAAGTTTTTCCATACAATTGCAGGATTGTTACATATTCAGAAGTGATGCAGCGAGTGCAAATCGAAAAGTGAAATATTTTCTCCGAACACGAATAATCGCATATAAATGGTAATGAAGTTAAACTTGTTAGTAGAGTCCAGAACACTGTACTATATTGTTTTATGGACATCTTGTAAGAAACAATAAAGAAATTGGAATTCTTCACTTTTAACCCCTTTCGCTAAGCCCATTTTATCGAAGCCCTTCTATCCGATATCTGACAAAAAAATGCTGAAAGCGTGTCTCCGGCCAGATCTTCATCATATCACGTTTCATGTGGAATTGCGTTTTAGAGATTGCGAAATTACGGCCATATCCTTAATAAACAGCAGCGCTCTTACGGAGTTTCAAGCGTTCCGTTCAAAGGTTAACCAGGGTCCTGGCATCGTCTGTGTCGGCGGCGGCTGTGGCGGGGCCCCTTCAACGGCCTCTCCCGTTGGTCCCCCCCCCCCCCCCCCCCCGCCAATACAAGAGCGGCGTATTGGGATCACCGAAACGTGCGGCAGTAAAATCAGCTAAGCTGGCGGTAATTTATTGCTCGCAGTGGCACAGGTGAAAAAAACGAAGTAGGTCTACCTCTGGTCCGGTTTGAGGTCCTGGCGACTAGACCTCAGTCCATCGCACGATTTGCCGCCTGACTAAAATAGATTTTCGCTTTACGTTTAAGCCCATAACTCACACCAATGACGTGCTTGTTGACACCACGTTGGTTGGTTTTCGAAAGGGGTTGCGTTTTTTAATGCTTGGTAAATGGAAAATATAATGGGCCCTGCCCGATGATTGTTATTTAGTCGATTGTTGTAATGAATAGAACGTGAACTGGTCATTTGCTTTTAGTAGGTAAATTCAAGAATGGAATTGGACGTGAAATTTACGTGCTTCAATTTCACCGTTCTTTAACCGAGTTCTTTTCGGAGTGCATTTTTTAAGGGAAAATAAGAAAACAACTTGGCAGGGACAAGATTGATGAGTTCACTTGCTTGAAGTTTTTTTTTTTTTATTCTTTGGTATTTATTTCAAGCCAAGACACCGTCATTTATTTAAGCAAAGTAAGATTCACAAAACAGTGATTCGTTATTGACAACTAGACATTCCCAGTATATTGGTTTCGATGTTCTGATCCAGTTTCAGACTTTGACTTTATTCTGCTGCCTTAGAGAAAATCAATAACATGACACTATGTTAAGCTAAATTATGATTAGATGAACAATGATCCATCTAATGTGACGTCCCAAGATTCCAAATGTGTACTGGTTTCTTAAGTAATATACCTTTACAAAAAAAAAAAAAAACATATATAGATGTATAATATGGATTGATTTCCGATCATGTTTGCTACTCAGCAGGAGTATTGTATGAATATTCCACGAACTATATTGTTATTAAAAAGAAACCAACGCGTTCTGTATACAATACATGAACATGCATGAAACGCATGCAACAAAATACTTGTGCGAGCAAGAAGAAGACGTTACTTTATATTTCAATAATATGATCATCACGAAACAATGTTCGCATCCAAACGTTCGAAATTCAGTTTGAAACCTGAATTCTTCTTCTGTACCATTGCGTGGTACATATTTTCTGGTTCAAAATTGTCGAAATACCGAGCGTCCTCTTACAAAAACGCTCGCATCCGGTTTCCTTTCATCGATTCGGTGTTTCAGAGACTGAAATCACATTGCGTTGTTGCGTACGTGCCTTGGTAATTACGACTTGCAAAAGAGGTAAAACGAGTACTTGGAAGGCGCCGGCTCGACGACCCGTGCCTTTCAGCCTTTACTCGAATCTCGTCCAGTCTGCCAGGTCTCGGGTCGCAACGGGTGTTTAACGCCCACGTCCGAAGCTACCTCTAATCAGTTCGCGTATAAATACGCGAAAACGATAAATCCTCCGTCGACGCGTACTCGTTTCGGTCGAGAAACATTCGAAGATGTCCCGAAGGAGAGACAACCATGCTGAACCATGATGAGAAGTAACGCACGCTTCGGTTGATTGAAACGTCAGTCTGCAGGAATTATGTGTCGATGGTACGGTTAGTATACGTTCCGTATACGTACGCTGTTGACTATGCGTACGTGGCGCACACGTGGATGTTGATACCGAGACTAGCGATCGATTGTACCCGTATACGAAGGTACTCCAGGCAAATTAAAAATTTCGAAACTTTGACAGAATAGTGATTACGATTTAGACCATTTCAATTTAGCGACTGGTTGGTAAAATGTCAAAGAATATACGTAACTAAATTCTGAATAAATTTTTATAAAGTATTTTGAATCATCCTCCACATTCTATATAAGAGAATTGATCATCATAAAGGATTGAAATTAGGACACAAACCAAATCATACGAAAATAATTCCTTTTTATTCAGTAAGAGTGATTCAAAGTATACACAAAAGCGAGAAAATGAAAATGTTCATTACATGTATATATCTACAGTAATAAAGAAATAGCAGACAAGAAATTCGTGATTTCTTATTAGTGCCAATGTTGAATCACCTAACTCATTAAATTCTCGACTAAAATACGTTTATTATAAATGTGTCAGTATCAGATGCACGCTTTCCAAGTCTTGATTTCACAATTTTAAAGTATGCAACACTCGCGGAGAATCTCTCCTTCTTGATCGAAAGCACGGCAGTGATGGATATACGGGCAAATTCATTCACACGCTCGCTCCTCGTGTAGTTTCCTTAATATTGTAAATATGTTCGTACACGATTACGAACCTAGATGTTATTGATCCGTATGTTTCACGAGTAGAGCATATTGTAGGCCACGTGTGTACACGAATAAGCCGCGAGTTGGCACACAAGCGTAGGGAGAAGCAAATCTACGGAAGAAGCGAACTGAGTAATTGACGACCGTAAAACGCATACTAGGTGTTAAAGAGCAACGACTGAATTGTTATGCGTTGTTTACAGGCTTGGCCAATGACGTCGGGACTTTTTAACGAGCGTTTTATTAGTCACGATCGGCAATAAGCCTCGCTGGTTATCACGTCTATAAATTGCCTATTTTAAAGATGATCTGGTACTTGTCGGCATGACGAACATACGTTTAAGAAGAATAAGATCGAAAGTCTTTATATTTTGATATATAAAATTCTTATTAAGACAGCAGGGTTTTCCGTCCTAATCTGATTCTCATATAGATGATACCAAAGGATTATTAACGAGGAAAACTAAAAATATTTACGGTGACTATCATATCACGGGAGGAATTAATTTCGTTTTCCCTGACTGCTAAACGATGGTCTTGGGTAAAGAAATCGAATATTTTTGAGAACTTTTAGTCAAAAGAATATCACGACTGAATATCAACTACACGTAAGACTAACTTAGTTTCATAATTTAAAACTAAGTTTATTTTTGTGTTGAAATTCACTTTTTGACTAACATTAAAATCGATAGCTCATATTTCGTATGAAAGTTAGCACCATTTGGAAGTGAAATTCAAACTATTATCAGTGACTTGTAGGTTAAAAAAGTAGAAGGAAATTAATTTCAATTTAGAGATTTATTTTCCTGTGCTGTTTCTTTCTTTTTGTACTTAAGTAATCGTTAGGGATGTTGATATCCAATAAGCTCTGGGCGTCCACGATTCGTTCAATTTTCGTACATTCGTCCATGAACGAAAATTGGGCATAGATTGGTTGCCTCAATATGTACGAATAATAGTCGTCCATACCCACGCGTACATTGGACGACCAATGTACATCTCGTTTTTGCCTATTACAAAACCTATTTATGCTCACGTCCATTGCGTATACACTGCACGTCTATTGTACGTACATTGTATGTTTATTATTATTCGTTCATTATACTTACACAATAGGCATCTTCAACAGGAACAACTAGACTCGAATTTCTTGACGTCCAATGGACGTACTGGTGGTATGAATTGGTTAAGAAAAGGTAAACAGAAAAAAGATAAATCAGCAGAGTTTCTTTCTGATTTTTTTGCGAAAACAAACCTAAATATTTTATTCTTTTTATATTAATTATCATATGACAATGCGCATTACATCCCAATAACTTTCTTATGGCATATGTCTCCTCGCGCGAGATAAAGAAAGGTTTTTAATTCATTGTTCTCAATCCTGAAAATTCCGAGTTATTCTATGACAATTTTCGGACTGGAAATAAGCAATTTGGTTCAGAACAAAATTAAAGCAATTTAAAAATACGTTTAAACTGTTTGTTATTGTCTGTTATAGCTTGGTTAAACCTTACTAGGGCAATAGAAATCAATAAAACATCACTCAGTATCTTTCGTAATTTGGCACTATTATTATGTGCCATAAGTTCATCCACGTGGTTTGGTTGCCATAAACCACAATGAATAACCTTGGCAATCACATAACGTAAACACTTATAAGCATAAACTTGAATTAAATTTCATGATGTATTTCAACTTGTAGGAAACCTACACGATCTTGAATCGTTCGCAAAATGAAAATTTCTCGGAAACAAAACTATTCCAATTACATGATATTTTCTTTACTAAAGAAAAGGTCGAAAATTATAAGACTCCAATTTATAGTCGTGTTGAGGATCTTGCTTGGATTCCTACTTATTTACGTTTTCTTAGTCATTCTGAACCAGATATAAAATGCTCTGTTTTTGACCTTACAACAATAATGCGGTATCCTTTTTTATATTGACAGTTATTGTGTGGCAGCGGTTTACTATTATTACACTTTTCCTGCGCTTAACATCATTTATGGTCGTTTAAAATCGCATAAAAAATTGACGGAGCTGTTGGTCAACTTTTAAAACCAGCGTTCACCAACTTTAAACCAGCGTGGTTAAAAAATATCGATCCTTGAAAGAAAATGCACAGACAAATAAGAGGCTGGGTTCCGGCGCGTGCCTTTGCTGTGGAATACTCAAGACCGTCTCGTCCGAGTCGAAAGGGAAAATCGTTTCGCGCCCGTTAACGCACTGCACTTCTAGGCAAGAGTACGATAGTCTCATCTCGCAGCCATAAATCCACGCACAAGGATCTTCCGCGCGCGTTGCCAGGGATGAATACACAAGAATGATGCCATTGTGGCCAGCATTTTATGAGTCGCGCTTAAAGCCTGTCATTACAGCGTCTGCGATTGCCGCGTACGAACGTTTTACGGAGAAATTGACAGTGATTTACTGACCAATATTGCGAATTTATATTCTATAACGCTGACGTGTCAATTTCACTTACGTATCCGTATGCGAGAACGTTTCCGCTCTGTGCACGGTGCGTCTACGTAGTAATCGTTCGTCGTTATGATAATTATAGCCAAGGTTTTTATTACGCTATTATCGACGAAATGATGACGGTTGTTAATAATAACTCTGTTCCCCACATAAGAGACGCTTTGAATTTACCAAAGAATCGGTGTTCTTGCATGCTCGTGTAGCTTTTGATATTCCTTTATTTTGCAGTGTCACTGAACGATTGTACTTGTCATGACACTAGTGTGTTTCCAAGTATGTACTATATGAGGATGTCTTCTAATGATAATGTCAAGTGATCAAAAAATTCAAGAGTTCTCATACTTTAATATCTGTCATGATTGATCATCAGAAGGAATCGTCAATTGCAATACCACTGAACCGACGGTAGGTCTATAGTGTATACGCGAATTTTCCTCGTACTTTGAACGACCGATGTCGTCAAGGTACTTCATCAGCGTTATCAAAACACACTTCTCCAATTATCCTTTTCTACACTTCCTAAGTACACAGTTTCGCTTGTTTGATACCGAATTATATTCTTAATGTAAGAATGGGATACCTTTATGACACTATTGCCGGCAGCTATGATTACTGTTTACTTCGGTAATTTTATACTCAATTGCTAGTTTCTCCGACTACATAAAGAAACAGATAGGACCGCCCGAGGGATCTACGTAGCAACGCGAGAGTTTGCCCGCAGCTCGCATATCGAAGAACGTATCTGTGCGTTAAGTTGCAAATGCATGCAGTCACTTCGCGCATGCAAACGATAATAATTAATTTTCATCTTCCCAACAAATGCTCGCGCAAAAGTCTCGGGATTTGAAGCGCTTGCCTACGAAGACATATGAGCTTGAAGAAAAAACCTAGAAAGGGACTATGAGATAAACTTAACTATGTGAAAATGGCTCCACTGTATTTTCTTTTCAAGAGAGCTAACCTAGTCATTTTCATTTTTTTTTCATGCAATTGTCAAGAACCGAAATTGACTTCTCGTCAGCGAAGGATCTTTAACATTCAATGAAAAAATAGATATTTTGAAAAGAGTTTACCATTTGGTGCATTCTCGCGGTGTTGTAGTAATCTAAGTTCGGCATTTGAATTGCTCTGTCAGTCGTTGTCCGTGAAAAATTCGTCCAATCATTCGTTATCCCCGGCTTGAACCCTCTCGCTGCTTCAAAGTCTTTCGTTCAATTATCCTCGTGCGCGCATCTCAATCACAAAAGAATTCCCCTATTGTACATTCAACCGGTCCGCACTTTGTTCACCCTAGTAATCCCTCTTTGAAACTGGATGCTGCTTCCCTCAAAAACTCCGTTATGGAGGATAGGATCGTAAAGTATCTTGGCCGTCCCCCAAATCACTATTTGACAGTCGTCTACGATCGTTCTTTTATTCACTGCACACTTCTGTCGGTCGTAGAACGTAGCGAGCAACACTCGATGGAAAACTTTGCCCTTTTCTAAGATTCCGATACGAATAATAATGTGTAAACTGGGTTTCTGCAATCGACCTGCATTATGCAAGTTTTAAGACTCTGGTCCAGTCCGAAACTGCGATGGCCCTGGGACGCCCCGAGGAAAAGAATTTTGAATCGCGACTTTTCAGTTACGCGTACCGGCCGGTATTCTTTCCGGTATCGCGAGCTTTGTCTATGGGGCCTTAACCGTCGTACAGGAGGACTCGAGGGTTACTGCGCCCGCGGGGCCTTAGCTACCAGAAATCAGAGCTCGAACCCGTGGGGCGGAGGAGGGAGTACGGGCGTGCACCTCAGGCCCCGATGGTAGCGGTACCGAGCTCCGATTGGTCGATCCCTCGACTTTAAAATCCAATGGCAATCCAGAGACGATGCGCGGGCCTGACCAATGGCACGCCCATTGCAGTGCTGGATTGGACGAAGTCACTCGCGCGGAACCGCCGCACAACTCGCCAGGGACTTTTATATCAGGAATAAGCGGCGAAGCGAGCATCGGACTATTTTTGACACTTGTCCGATGCTTCGGGTTATTTCTTTATTTGATGTGTCCGTTTCTTTTAATACACTTTGTTTTGATGCCCCGATCTTTCGGATGCCGAATTCTGACATTTGCGTAGGTCGAAATCTCCGTCGTGAATGGGGACGGCTTAAATAGTAGACCGGTCTTGGATAATAGTGAGAATGTCTCGAGGTGCTTTTCGTTTAATCGGTAGTGCGTAGGTCTCTTTTTAAGATTGGATGATGATGTTTCGGTTCTCCGGAGATTGATGCTGAAGTTTATCTTTCGGTGTTTAGATCTGCTTCTTTGTGACGGAAACAGGCGATTATACTGAGGAAGGATATTCAATTTTAAGATTAGATTACTATTGACGAGTCAATGATCCTGCAGAATTTTAAAACATCCAATAATATTTCTTATGAAATTGTACGTTTAAATTTTAAAAATTAATACGTTTAAGCTTGTGAATATTCGGCGGCATTTTTATTGATATAAATATAGTTAAATTCGAAGATATAGAAAAGTAAAAGTATTGAAAACTAATTGCATATTTTTAATTATAAAAATTTAGTTTTTAAAATTCGTTTAGTCATTTAAACATATTTGACTGTGAATATTTCTGAACTTCTAATGTAATAACGTGACCCAATGCCGTCACTCCATTATAACAATTAATATAAAATGTAATTATTAAAATTCCTCTGTTTGTTGTCCGTCAATGACAATTAATAAACTTACGCCTTAGTAGAAAATGACACTAGTTTCTGCCCAATTTTTCTGGCCTCTATATTAAATGATCTTATTTTCTACTAGGGATTTGCGCTGCGATCGTTAGCCCGAGTCATGCAAAACCAAAAAATGCAGATATTAAAACTTGATTTGATTTGTTCTCAACACAGCTGAATGCACAAACTGTTCATTTGTTGTCATATAACTAACATTCATAACAGAGAAAAATAAATATAAACGTTCTTGAATTCGATTTTACGCTGAAATACTCAAATATAGAACATTTGATGCACAATCATCCTGAGAAAGTAATAGGATCTGGAATATTTGAATTGTACAATACTAAATGAAAATAAAAAATTAAAGGGTTACAAGATTGTTAATACGAATCGATTAGAAACAGTTTTTCCAACAGTACTTAGCGTTGATTTTAACCCAGTAAAATTACTCTGGCATTTACATGTTACATCGTATTATCGTCATTTATCAATGCCCAATTTATCTGATATGAAAAAATTATCTTTTTTATATCGCATCGCTTTATAGGACTTGCTTTGTTAAACCACATTAAATTAATTTCAGAATTCAGAGGCAACTCCATTTTCTGCTCAGCAATCCTGATTTTCCAATGAACACGTCCCCATTCCCATACACGACCCTTCGTTGAAGGGTGGATTTCTTCTCATGGGAGAACCCGTCGACGATTGGCCAGAAATAGTTAGAAATTTCTATTCTCGTTCGAAAGAGCCACACCTATTTTGTGTCGTCGTGGAAATTTCTTTACCTCAACCCAACCGTAAAAAGATGTCACACGGTCGAATGCGAACTTTTCAGTGTGTATTTTTCCGGTGAATTGTAAGGTAATGTTCGTTTTGCAACATGGGTCGTGAAATATATACGTAAAAGTCGCACGGCAGGCACTTTTGCAAAAGTTAAGTATATGCAATTTTAAACATCTACCGATGTGAATGTACTGAAAATCTAACGGCGAAGTAAAACAAACGCAGTATTAGTGCCGAGGAACCGAAATTATATAAATTAAGTGATGCATACGGATTTTATCCCACCATTATTTGAATGCGGCTTATAGAAATGTATGTCGTAAATCATGGAAAGCGAGAAATGCGATTTCCAGTGTTTGGTTAAATATGGCGTTTACATTTTGTTCAACCGTTAAGCGGGTGAAATTTAAGACATGAGAGGAGCCGTACGAATGCAGATTTTTCACGCTGAAATTGGACCTTCTCCGTGCATTCTTATAATCGGCCCACTCCGTCTTTTCGCAATTGTAAAAAAGAGAAATTCCCAAAGTACTTAGCGTGTCTCTTCGGTGTACACGAAAAGCATCGACGCAAGAGCTTGGGGCGAAATTCGGCGCTGTGCAACATATAAGAACATGCGCCCAGGTAATCTCACGTAACGTTTTAATGATCGTATTTAAACTCACGTACATTAACAGTAATGGCGTTTCTCATACGGTCGCACAATTATGGAATCCTGAAGGAAAACGGAGCTAAGTCCAGGCTCTCCAGAACGTGTATATGTACTCGTGTTTATGCGCGAACGAATTCACCTTCAGCACGTGCGAACGGCATTTTTGTTTTTCGCGTAATTGCGATAAGCTCCTCGCGGTATTTGTAAATACTCCTTGCAAAATTAAAGGCTAAAGTTAATTTGGATATGATTTTCAAGGATTATAATTATGACGCGACATATAATTATAATTACTGACAAAAAATATCCTTATATTTCTTAAGAATCATCAAGACGCAAATCATACATGGTAATTACGAATCGATTAAATTTGTAATGTAACTATGCTTTGTTTTGATTTTCGTGGGTACTCTTCTGATCACTGTAAAATACCTAAAAGATCATGGAAGTTGCATGAGCCATTCGGTGCGACTTTACAAATCTACATTTTTGGAATACTATACATCCGACTATATAAAATTGTGACTTACAGTTTCTACTTTTACATAATTTTATTTTTGTACAATTTTATTTATATGAACTCTTGGTATCGCTAAATCTTGCCGGATCACTATTAAATAGACGATGCATTTGCAAAAACAATAAGTTGCTTTTCTACTGATGATGATACTGACAATACTGTTAAGTATTTCTGGTTGCTTCAATTTGGGGATTTTGGGGTTAATGCGCTTCATGTTTTTGTATCTCTGTATAACTCTATAACAATATCTACCACGTCACTTTATGCGCTGAAAATAGGGAAGACTATTCCAAAGATCCGTTAGAAATCAAATATTTTGGATTTTGATTGGCATTTGACGTTGAAGCCGATCTAAACGATATCTAATTCCGATATTTATAGAGCAATTTGGAGATGTTTTTCAGATCAGATTTGACCTAGATTAAAATTTGATTTTTTCATTTCTGTATGTATAAGATATGTATTTTAGAATTAAGTATAATATATTTGTTATGGCGACAAACATCTAAATATTCATCTAATTATTATTCATATGAACATTTGTTGTCCTGATATGTATGTCCGATGGACGAACGTTGTACCTGGTCTGAACGTATAATGGACGTCCAATATATAGCCGTTTCAAATTTTCTAAATTTCCAAAATCCAATTGCTATTTAGGTGTAGAATCATGAAAATGTTTTATTTATTTATCGTTCTAGAATCTATAGAAAAAACACACACACACACACACACATATATATATATATATATATTCATTATTGTTAGTCATTATTTCAGTCATTCTTTTATTTTCTTCATCAATGTCAATTTCAAAGTTTTGATACAAATTGTTTAATTTATTTTAATTTATTCCGCTTGAATTTGACTTCAAAATCATTAATAATTAGCTCTGTGGTATACGAATGCATAATAAAAGAATGAAATTTAGGCGCGATTTACATTTATTTTTAAGTATTTCTATTTTGTACGCAATGTCTTCGTTTTCAATTACTGTGGCGTTTCATACCTGTGGTTAAAGTGTGACATAACTTTTATACATCATATCAATAACAATTTTTAGTATTTAAGTTCGAAATCAAAATCGTGCAACAACCTCTGGTATATAACCTAGGCCTTTACTACGTGTGAACCAATTCTAAAAATACTCGAAAATTACCATATTCTGAGAAATTCGTCCGAAATGACATTTCCTCATGGAAAATCAGTATTTTCGGTGGGGAGAACGCCACTCTCAACAGAGAACGGTTCCATTTTCGTCGGCGTAGACGGAAACGTTCGCGGCAAGGGGCGAGAATGGAATTTCTTCGATGAAATTGCTTTACGTGGAATTCCTGAATCGGTTATACAAACGCAGCAGTTAAGCGCAGATCGTGATGGCCCTGGGCATGCACGCGAGCTTACGAGAAAATTTGCGATTGACCTAACGAAATTGGAAGGAGAGTCTTTTTAACGAGCTGGTCGCCACTGAACCTGTCGACTGCAGTCTGACGGTCAGAGTCTGACCCTCTCCCTCACCCTCCGTACTCGAACTCTTCGCAAAATCGACAGTCGGCGTCTCACGGCTTCACGAACCGTCGATCGTGGTGCGCTCCGAACAATAGGCCTTGCGTATTTTACTAAATGCATCTACTATTCACACATTCCAGACTTAACAATCGGGAAATCCATCGAGCTGCTGTGTCGATAGCTGTAGCCAAAGGTCAAGCGAAGGTCTCTAAAGAATTGCCCTTCTCTTATTTTTAATACAATTCCTTTCAATTTACTGCTTCTTATATGAAATTTTGGAATTTCAATCAAAATCAGATGCGTTCCTATGAAAATCGTCACAGAATCAGCTCGAGAGGGTAACATCTAATACTCAAATCTTAGATATGAAAAAGTAAAACACAAGAGTTAATTTGCATAATTTTAGATCATGTTAGAATTTTGAGCGTGACACTTTGGGCCCCAGCCGGAACCCTTACTTTAATAGGGATCCCGGCCAGGACCCGATGTGTCACGCTCAAAATTCTACTCGGTTGATCTATAATGAACTATTTCCGGCAGAAAGTTACACGAAGTTTAATGCAAATTAGATCGTAAAATCGTTGCATCACTTCGAGATTTCAAGATATTGGCTTTGATTAAGATTTCAGCCAATATTGAGGATACCTACATGTTCCGGCTTGAAAAATATAGGGTTGCTCTATCGATTAAAAGATAAACGTGATTACGCCATTACAAAATGTGCGCGTTAGGCATCAAACACTTCCTAATGCGTTGTAAAGTTAATCATTTTAATTTTTGGAGTGTCATTTCAGTATATTAAAGTAGGATTCAGATCTTAGAAACGTTTGGAAGCAATGCAAATCAACCTTCGAAGAAGACAATTCTACTACTGATTTCTTGATTGGACATAAAAAGTGTGATAAAGATTATAGGTCCAACATAAAATAATAACGTTTAATAAAAGGTTATTGACTAAATTATGTCATAAAATACGTTGTTAAAAACTAGGTCTATAAATAATGTGTTTAAATTAATGCCATTGTATATTTATGATATCTATATATAAGCATGTGTAATAGTTGATTACATTTTTTTTTTAACTTAATTTATACGTGTACATTTTTCATTCATTTACATTTGATTTTTCCTAAAAACGTGTGAATACCTCGATTTGTTATATATAATTATAAAGTGGTATTTATATATGATTTTTATTTTTAAATCACTCTAAAATGTGAAAATTCATAAAAAATCTATCCTGTTTTCGGTTGTTTAAAACAATTTTTTTTTTAATCGTTTTGGTGAATCCTATTGGAATTTATCGATCGCAGTGAGAACATCAAAATATAAGAACTAATGAAAAGAAGAAAAGTGAAATGAAAACCATTATACGAAAGTGTAGAAGTTGGAAACTGGGACGAAGTCTCGTCCTAGGCACTTTACAGATTATCTAGAGGCAGTTATATTTAAAACGGCGCAAAAAGTGTTAAAATAATACGTATATATTATAGATAAACCCGTGAGACTGTCATTATAAGACTCATTTTCTTCTCTTCGACCTAATTAGAGCTTGGCGATGATCCGCCCAGATCATTTTCAGCCTTGCAAATCGCGAGGAAGGGGAGGAAAAGCAAAGATAAAGAAAGATAAAAAAGTTTAATGTCAATTCCGCGAAACCGTAAATCTCGGAGGAAAAACGTAATTTCATGTATACTGGGGTAAGAGCAAACGAAGCTCATTGGTGCCACTTTTCATATTGCAGTCAGCTTTTTACACGTCTGTACTCGGTGGTGCATTGCTTTCGACTGAAGTGAGTACAAATTGACGAACGGCAATTTTATACGCCCTCGCTTCGCATACACTCGCATGTTTTTCCATCAGTTGGCCAACGCGAAGCATTGATCTGCAAGTGTTTATGTATAGCATTATGCTATCTTGGCGGCCTTAAGTAATTACAAAAGTTCAATCCAATTTCGAAAAACGTGGGAATACTATGCCTCAGCATCCATCCTTGTCATTTTGTTTGGGTTACATTCATTCATTCGTTTTTGCCTGCATTTTGTTAATCGTAGATAGTGTTCTTTCAAAATTTTTTGATTATGTTATTGAAAAATAAAACAGTACAAGTACTTCTCAATGTACTGTATAGTTAGATTGTCGAACTCGTAATGTATTGTATTTGTAACAAATTTATATATTTGAGTTATTTACTCGTCTATTTAATTAAAATGAAATATTTTAAATTTATTGAAATTGAGAAATCGTTATATTTCAAGCACATAGATATGCAAAACAAATTTAATTCAAACAACAAAAGACGTAAACAAGTTATTTATCGATATACAATAATGTACCGACGTCTCGTATTACCGTTTTTGATGTGTCGCTTGTTTGAATTTCCCCAGGTGCATGAAAATTCAACTAGGTGATCTAATTTTGGATTTCAAATGTTCTATACCAAATCGTTCGAATATTAAACCCTTTTCGCTTTTCAACAGTACAAGAATTCGATCTTGTCCTGTTCGAAATTAACGGCTAGACGATGTCAATCGTATTTATATCAATCTTACTAAGTCAATTCTTCATAATGTACTCTACGTGACGGACAACAAGACAGAACATGGGACTGTTTTTAAAGCATTCGTTGCAGCAACATTAGGTTCGCGTCAGGTCGAAATATTGCTAGTGAATTATTCTTATGATCGAACGAAAAGTGGCGTAGAAAATAGCAAGTTTCTGATAACCCGAAACGGCATTAGGAAATTCAATAACGGCTGTTATATTTTTAAAATCCTATCCTGGAAAAATTCCAAAAAATATTTTATTATCTCCTCAAATTATTTAAAAAATTAACCCAACTTTACGATATACTAACCTTCCCGCCACTTACCGTGTATCACCTCTAGAGTCCTAGGAAATTGCACGACCTGTCTATTTGACTGCTATTGACGAAAAGAAAAGACCCAGGCTATCCCTCGAGGCGGACCCCGAAAACTGAGCTTTTCCGACATGACGATCGGTTACAAATCTGTTGATAACGCATCAAGAGTCGCTAAAGTCGTTCGCATATTTTTGAAAAATAATTAAATACTACTTATTTTTTATTGTTATTAAAATAGACAAATAAATATTATAAATAAATAATATTTAAACAATAACAAATATACGTAAGAACAAATCCACACGGGTACTCAGTCCGTTACAAATTTAAATTGATTTAACTAAGTTTTATTTACCAGTGATTATTGAAAGATCTTGTCTTCACAAAGCTTTATGCAGTATTTAATTTTTTAGAAAGCATCTCGACGGTTGTTTAGAAATCCGCAATGCATTACGTTTCCCCCATGCGTGCAGACGTAACTCCATTGCTGTGCGACTGCAGCAAGCGTATTGAAGCGCGGCCATTTTTAATATTTCAAATACACTACCCAGTACAACACAAATTAAGTCTTGAACAATAAATCTGCGCACTTTCGTCGACATTTTTAATTTTCCAATTCAAAACGTAAAATTTACTTTTTTTTTATCCCCTCCAAATTTCATTTTTTCCCACCATATTTCATGAATTACCGTGATGGAAACTGATAAGTCGTAGTATAAAACAAAAAAATTAAATTTAATATACGTCTATTTGTAAACTTTGTTATTCAAAGTTGAAATCATACAATATAATGAAAACAATCTTAAATTTAATATATATTTTACAAAATTCGGAACATAACACTGTCCTGTATTGTTTTCTGAATATATATGATCGGTTCATTTTGGGTAACATTGTAGTCGTATATTATATGTTTATTTAAAAAATACTGTTTAAATATCATATTGAACGGATTCGCGATCATTTTTATTCTTACAATTAGTGATATCATGTTTATGTATGCATGGATTGAGAAAATCATGAGATTGATTGAAAAATTTCATACAATCCACGAATTTAAATGTATCGGTGTGCTTTTTTTTAATAACATTTATTGTCATTTGAACTTGGTATCATTCGACGGGTATAATGTACTAAGTTTATGTTATTTCGGCTGAATGATAAATGCAGATAATATTTACTTTTAACAAAGTAACAGTATTCACGTAAATAAAGTAACTGTATTTTTTCTTCCTTTATATCCATTTGGAATTGTTGTGCAACCAAGTCCCGAGGTAAATTAAGTTATGCTGAATTAATATGGCCGAACGTTTGCATAAGAGTGTTTATACATAATCGTCTTCCCAAATATCCGAAGGCGGCTTTCCAATTTTGATTTTGGAACGTTTCCCGAGGTTGTGCGTTTACCGAAGATTCCAGGTATACTTTACCGATGTACATACCTACGTAGATCGTACCTATATATATATACAGCGTATCGGCGGGCGCGCGAAAGGTATCTTATTGATCTGATAGCCCGGGGCGTGTCATCCTAGGCTTTTTCGCCGCAGGGAGGACCGTCGCTAACCTTAAAGCATAGGGGGACCATCCGAAGCCTGACGCATGCGCAGTGTGGACTTCCCCTCTGTCCGGAGGGGTGACTTCCAATCACCAGGAGCTAGAAATGCTTTTCGCTTTGGGATAGGCACAGGCAAGAGGGGGTCGCCAAGACCGACTGCGAGAAAAACCCGTATCGCCGGGACGCAAGCGCGGCCTTTTGTCGAAACACGCGGCTTGGGTAAAAAAAAAAGATGCACAACGAGCTCCTGAATATTCGTGAATTTTTAAATTGTTCCACTAGCCGAAGGGATATCTGCCCGAACATGCGATTGCCCGAAAATGTTATACTTTCTGAAACAAGTTTTTGAGCATTTTGCATTGAAATTGTTCGAATTCCTCCATAGAATACATTATTTAGCCCTTGAAATGGAATCAGTGATAATTCAACCTATTAAGTAATTTGTACTGCAGATGAACTCTACTGATAAAGAACCATCATCGAAATATCTGACTATTAGTAATTTCGGTTTATTTATTTTTTACAAATTTTCATATTCTCTTCCATATCTCAAGCAGTGATATACAGACGTTATAAAAGTTTCATTTTTTACTTACAATTTATGCCTATTGATGGCATAAAGCCTAATTTAAATCTTACATCAACTGAATACATCCGATACTTGTGTAAGACTCTTAAATAAAAGCGTGTATAAAAAACGCTTCATTAACGGAATCCTGGTGGGAATTACTTCATTATTGACATCATTTCTATTTTACAAGAATAATTCCTAGTGAAAACTAATCAAATTTTATTTGCATCTGCCAACCAATGAAGAATATATACTCGTACTCTAAAATTATTTCATTGAAAATCAATCCTTGATGTATTCTACTTCATAATGGATTCAATGGATTGGTAAATTCACCAATTCAGTTAGAGTGATTGAACTGACGTCTGTTGTATGGATCTAGTTTGTAGAAAATAAACTTAGAGTATGTAGCTATTGATGCTGATCGATAGAAAACATTCGATTTCGTGTATGGACAATATTCTTCAGAAAACTTGCTTAGGTACCGATTGTTGGTCCGGTGAGATGATATCGCACCAGATAAATTGTAGCTCCTTATACAATTTGGATGATCACAGTGCACAGATTTTATATAAATAGCTCATAAATTAGTTTCAATTGCCCAACAAATCAACGTCAGCAGGATCCGATTTTCGTAGTAGCAGGCCATACTTTCACGACGTGTCACGTTCTTGCGCAACTACCAGCGATTTTCCTCGAGACAAGTTCTCCCTTATTGACGCGTCCCATAATTCACGTTTACGTGCCTGGGAAACGATCATTTAACGCGCATGTAGCCACCGGCGGCGAATCGAGTTCACCGAAGTAAACTAGATCTCTACACATGCCGTAATCGGTTTATGCGAGTAAAAAATGTGCGATCAATGTAAGTGTAACTCTACTAGACACACGTTGTGACGTCATTCAAACACCGATAGAGCAATTGACGCTTACGTTAATATGATATATGGATAAAATCGTTACTGTAATTTGATGTAATGAGCGCGATTTTTTCAATGCTTGACCGCCATTGAACGATCTGGCTATTTTACCGTCTTTGATGATTATCTAATGCATTATACATGACATTCCATAACTATTTAGGTTTTGGCCCCCCCCCCCCCCCCCCCCCCCACCCCTCCTCAGTGTTGGTCACAACTAATTGTTACAAACTTTTAAAGATCTCTGTATACTATGTAATGCTTCACATCGTCTTTCAGTCATTAGTGGGTTATTCCCCTCAAGTCAATATTGCCTATATTGCCAAACTGATTGTTAAAATTGGGTCAGTTTAGATTTGGTCAGCCGAGAATCGGCCTTGGTGATGTAGTAACTTATTTCGGAAATAAGAACTGATAAACGGTGCTGGGTTAGTACTGCGTCCATTTCGAACTTTACCGCGTCTTAGACTGTTGATTGAAATCATATGTATCTATTCGGAGAAGGAAAAATCATTTCAATTATCATATTGGTGATTCATAGTTCGACCTATCTTATTTACAGGTTATAATTCATAAGTTAATAAGGCTACTATTACGAAACAAAGCTGCACCTTCATCATTAAATCATCTTTGATTCCTTATTGAATTAATAATATTGATGAAAAATTACGAACTGGAAAAATAGGGTATTTTTTTAAATGTATAATCTTATGAGCGGTTAAATAATCTTTTTCATTGTTGAACGTTACGGAGCAATAGTTTGCATAAATGACCCAACCATTTGTTTTGTTGATTTTGTTGAGAAAAGATACAGAGGCGATGGAAGATATACCGTGCATATATAAATTATTGTGCATTATTTATTTTATCGAACTGCCGTAAGACATTTAGCACAAAAACCAATTACAAATATTAATCGCATTAAAGAAATAATGTTATATAAAGTATATAGAATATTTTGCGTTCAGATATCCGCTGAAATTTCCGGATGCGATAAATACCGTTTCGATGCTCACGGCGTTTTGCGCTTATTCTTAATCGCATTCCAATCTATTAATAATTATACACGCGTGATTCATGTAATCATACCTAAAATCCGCCTAATTGTTATTAGATAATTATTGATATGCGTAATAATGATGTAGCGTAGCGTATAGCCGAAAATTTTGATCGGCGCAGATCTAGATCCTTATCCCGCCTTTAAATGGTGGTCCTCTATAGGTACATCCAACATGTAAAACACCCTCTGGACATGACGGAAAGGAAGAACGTAAGAGGTAGAAAACCAAAACAAAGCAAAGAAGCATAAGAACGACGACAAAACAACGAAGGAGCTGCGGGGAGCAAAAGAGAACGCGAGAGATGGTACGCATTCGAAAATTCGCAACGGATCTTTCCGGACAACCCTCATCAAACCCTGGAGCGTTCTTCCCTCGTCTCATCCCCTCGAAGTATATGATTTTCATCCCCGTCCACGCTTCGACTTGGCCAAGAATAACGCCCTGCATACTACGTGTGTGAAATAATAAGATCAGAACGGACCCATAAGAATAGAATGGAAGCAGAATGTGATGCATGAAGGTAGAAGAAAAATAAATACAAATCAAACTTTGGAAGAATAGCGATGCAAGTATGAAAACCATGGATTGGTAAAAGTTCACAAAAGAAATTCGTATTTAAATTTCAAATTAAAAAAAAAACACACCGTTCAGTACCATAGGTACGCAAAAAGTAAACACTTTTAAAACTTGTAATAGTAATAAAAGTTGCGCGAGGAAAATAATTTTCCGTATAAAGAGAAGTTAAAAGAATATTGATCACCGTAATTTTCATGAAAACGAACCAAACCGATATCGAGATCAACAAAGCATTGTTTAAATACTTACATTTATTAAAAATAAAAAAAAAACTACACAAGCACAGGTTGGGTTATTACTGACAATGGAAACAGTAACATATAAAAATCGCCACGTCTTTTCTGAACATGGTATGCTTTCTACTATTGGAATGGAAACAAGATGCTAAACTTAAGAAAGTGAGCAGTTTCCAAAAAAAAAAGAGGAATCCTTGGCTCAATCAGGGGTGTCCCAAGCCAATACCGTTGAGTCACGCTGGAGATGTGTAAGGTTCAAAGTAAATTATTCTGCCAAAAGCGCGATCGTCCGTAAAAAAGAGGGGACATAAAGTCATCAAAGTTATCCGAATCCAATAAGGCTGACTCTTATATTAATCGTTGGAACCTGTATCCTTTAATGATGATTAAAATGTGATTGGCTGCCATACTGTTCCGTAAACTTGAACGTAGAGAAGTTCCAAGTTTTAGCTTCCGTCAATATAGAATCTGGATACAAAAGTCTAATTGGTAAGATAATACACTAACTACGAAACAAATTTGAACTTTATTTTCTATCAGATATCCAGATAGTATTAAGAAATCATGGATATATATATATTAAGAAGCCTGCATATGATAATTATTGGTTAGAGGATCCAGCTAAGTCGTTGTTCATTCTTCATGGACTCAGGGACGATTCCAACTTACAGATTGCAATAATATTATTCAGGAGCCAAAATTGGTAATAAATATATGTATAGACTTATACGTATATGAAGGGCACAAAACTGAAGCAATGAGGTTAGAATAATGATGACGTATATGAAACGCGATAGCCTCGAACTCATAGTAGCGCAACCAAGACTCGGGAGATGAAACTGTGCAAGTCAACGATAAATGAAACGCAGAAAAGGAAACGGATGATATAAACGTGGCAGACGAAGTCAGATAAAAGGCATTCAAAAGGCGCCGGAGAAGACTTTACGAAGAGGGACGGGTAAAACAATAAGGGAGAGAGGAGAGGGAGAGAAAGAAGATAGCGAGAGAAAAAGAGAGATGTCGGTGCATAATCGATGATCACAGACATAATAAATGAAGTATGGTCGGTAGAAGGTTAGGTTGGCCGACGGGGTGTTCGGGGTATAGGTACCCTGACGACGGCCCCGGGCGTCTACACGAAGATCATCTCAGCCGTAATCCGAGGTGTGCATCGCGTATCGCATATCCCATCGGAATCTTCGCTGCAGTATTCGGTCCAGACGAAAGTAGCTAATCATAATAACGTGCCAGTACCGGAGTACCCAGGTGCGTCCTGCTACGATTATGCCTGCGTTATAAATTTTCGTTACTTCCCTCGTCGTCTTTTTGTCCCCGTCTCGCGCTGCAATACACGTTCTTCGTCGAGATTCTCGTCTTCTTTATGGTAAGCCTCGAGATCAAGGGCGCGTATTCAGATTTCGATTTCGCTCTCCCGTCCGAGAGATTTCGTAAGCTTTCTTTTATCTTTCAAGACAGATGCCAGACGTTTTTTTTATGTTTGAAATGATGATTTCGTTACGAAATAATCGTTTTACAAGTAGAATTGTTCATTGTTTATCTAAATCTAATTACAATTATGTTAGTTTCATGCACAGTTTGATAATAATACGTACTTCGTTAAGAAAAGCAACACGAAAAGCTCATAAGAGTTGAGAGGAGTTCATGTAGCCGATCGCTGAAATTTGTCAAAGAAAATCTACATTGGTCAAGATTTCGAATATTTATGGCTAATGCCAAGAAGAGCAAAGTGAACGTACAGCTCTATTACTTTTTTATTCGATGCGCATCGAAAGTCAAATCTTATCTCGCAACTGGAAATAATAATAAAGCGTCTCCAGCTTCCGTCGCGTGAGAACTGAGGGAAGAAGACGCGTCGGGAAAAGCTGGGGGAGGTCGACGAGTGCGACCACTGTTAGAGAATTGATCGGAGGAGATGGAAGATGAGAGAAAGAAACAGAAAGAGAGAGATAGATAGAGAGAGAGAGAGAAAAGGAGAGAGCGAGAGAAGACAGACAGATAGAACGAGGGATAGAGAGAAAGAGGAGCATCGGTTTCGGAGGGTTGGAAACTCCGGAGGAGAGAGGGTCCAGGAACGAGCGGAACGGCGGATGGTTGCCGGCGGCGCAAGCGCCCCGCGGGCGACGTCACATCGATTCCTTCGAGATGAGCTTACAAAATGGCCGCTGGGCGCGTTTCCATTCCTTCCGCACATTCACCGTTATGCACGCACTTGCACCATGCATAAGTATATATATTTCCGTGCGTTACCCCCGAATATGTCCTACCGTTTTACAGTAATTTTCAGTTCTTACCAATCGCTCAAAACCGAGTAATATAATAGTACACGAATCTGGACGATTGTAAATCAGGACTAGTAAAGAGGAAGCGTCAGTAAAGTAATTCATTTGCATCTAATGTTTCGTTTACACATACCCCCTTATATTTACGCCCGAGCATTATGCATTGTTTACTTACGATGAATACGCGTTTGTATATTTTCCACGGCATAATGGAATGAGTGTTGCTCGAAACTAATAGCATACGTGAATATTCATGTGTACTGGAACTATTGATATACTCTCATGCTCGCCATATACATATGCATATGTAAATTAGCCAATTCCGTCTCATGCATTAAAGCCTAAACAGTTTCGCTATGGACTACTGATTGATCACATTCTGGAGTTTTACTAACACTGGAGTCTATCGGGCCATGCATGTACCAGGATTTAATATCGAATGGTATTATCATTTCAATCCTCTGCCGTAATATCCTAAGTCAAGATGATTAATTTAAATTTCCGATTATCGTCTATCGTCTATATGGCAATCAATTTATACTGAACATCAACTTAATAAAACTTCAACTAGTTAGACTCGTGGCCTAATGGATATATAGTTGCAATAGAAAAAACAATTTTTATTGAACTGATTATATAAAGCACTGAAATGATGAGCTAGCAGCTTCATCCGACGGGTGCAGCATTATCTGGACGTGGGGTAAAACGTAGTACTGTCGTACTTTTAACGTTATATTTCGCTCGTATACCTGTTTCTGGTATAAAATAATTGATGATAAAGTTTAATTATTACGTGATATTTGTTTGTTTTTTTTTTTCGTTAGGTTTGATATTTACTTTTAACTTCAATAAGCAATTGCCAGAACAGTTTGATATTAATTAAACATTTAGAATTGCGATATATTTATGCAACATATTTGTATCCATCATAATTGCTGTTCGCAAAAACGTAATGAAACTGTTACGTACTGTTTTTGAAATTGTCCAGGTTACGGAACCTAGATGTAATCACCTAGCGATGTGTTTAAATTACTTGCCACGTCCGAAGCCTTTCATACCGTGGACATTTTGACGTCCGACTCAAATGATCTTAAACTTAATCTAATTTTTGCTCGCATTTTGGAATTTCATAAAGACGTTATAGAAACGGTGCTGTTAAATGTCTGAAGAGAAACTGATATTGAACGATTCCTACAAGCAGCGAGTACACACACTTGTTACTCGGCTCTTCGAAATCCAGGTTCGCCGTACGAGCAAATCTTCAATTTCTGTTCGCGACAAGTGTACGCTTACAAAGTTATGTTTGTTTTCGACAGCTCGAATGCAGCCAGGTCGTTCGTAATTCCGGACCGTACTGGTACCTAAACTTATCCTCAATGGAGAGTATAGGCGGCTGCAGTGTTGGATTGTACATGCACGTGCATGCATATGGTCTTGCATTCGTTTGCATGAGGCAAAGCTTCCGTCTATCTAGGTCTCTTTGTCTGAGGTGTATACGCGAGAGCGACCAGCGTGGTGTGAGGAAATCGATGCACCTTAGGAGACACGAAGTCCCGCAGCTCGAGTCGCGAGGGAGGCAAGTTACCAACGTGGAAGGAATTGAATTATTAACCGGGCCAGAAGGTGCAGCCGCGGGACACGAAACGAATATCGACCCGAGGCTGGCGCGGAGAATTACGTCTTGAAGCGCGTTATTAGGTAGAGTCAAAACGCTAAATCGATTCTGTACACGGGTCATTTCTTCACAGTGGAATTTCACTCTCGATATTTTATATAAGGAAGGAGATAGATTCTACAGTGTTCTGACAACTAAGGATTTTGTATTTTTACGGCGGTGGCATGCACGATG
This sequence comes from Trichopria nigra, assembly GCA_030522945.1. Lineage (NCBI taxonomy): Eukaryota > Metazoa > Arthropoda > Insecta > Hymenoptera > Diapriidae > Trichopria > Trichopria nigra. The sequence goes on along the minus strand of JAPYZR010000796.1, from coordinate 2,533 downwards.
ATTTGATCTACGGGGGAGAAGCTTGCAACTCTGGAGTACCCGAGAACGTAGTAATTGACATTCTAAATTGGAATATATAATTTTATACTCGTTTTTTTTTTTAAATATTAATCAATTTGTATCAATTCCTATTCTAACTGAAAGAATTTGGCCATAATAGGTTATGCTGAATTCGATGGAATTTTCGAGAAGCTAACTTGAAATAAATCTCTTTTTAATATGTTCACATTCGAAATGTCGAATCCACGACAGCAACCAATCTTTTTTTGTTATTCTCTTTTTTGGATATGCTGAATGCGTGATACAATTATGTGTGAAAATAATGAAATATGATTTTCAAAATTGCTGCTTGGTAAAACATCTTACCGAGTAAAATGCACGAAAGAAAATTAGAATAATAAATTTCAAAACACGAAAAAGAAACAAGTGTGCAACCAACATTTTTGGATCAAAGTACACGTCTCATAAAATGTCATTTGCTTATCAACACGAAATACGAGACGAGCATCTAGACTTGATTATTACATCGACCAGCCAGTTATTGTTATGAAAGGTCTTTCTTGTATTTGCTTCATTCACATTTATTTTGTACGAGCGAATCGAAGATAAACACTAAAGTTTTTCTTCCCGAGGGCAAACTAATTGCGAGCGCTTAAAAGTTGCTGTCAAAAAGCAATTTACTCTTTCGACACTTTTAAATTCACATTCTGAGGTATGGTCGTCTGAAAGTGAATGAAATAAATTGCCGTATGAATTATTGATAATAATAATAATGCGTCAATAAATATAAATCTTGGGTAATATTCATATACTGTAGTATAACTCATTTCAAGTATCAACATGACAATGTAAATAATCTGATACTTTTGTAATATACAATGTCATATAAATATAATTATTCTTAGTATATTGAAAAATTTTACATTAAATACAAACAGCAATAAATATTATGTAAATAAGTTACACAAATCAACAAAGCAAACTAAGAATTTCGCTTTACATGCCTTCTCCTTCATTATCTAAGGATAGATATTGTTAAAAAAAAACCTGGTTATTTTAATTTTTGGCTTATTTATCTTAGAATCTTCCCAGCCATAATAGGTCATTTTTCGATATATTGTGATCATGCGTGCAAGTTAAAGAGCTTTTATGCGAGCGAATGTTATCTAAGGCAACAAATTTTCCAGCATGATTGAACCGTAAAGATTATACTTTCTTGAAAGCGATTATAAGTTACACGTGAGAATCTGTTTTTACTAAGCAAGTGGTATTTATTGCAAGATCTTTATATAATTGTACTTATAATACAGAGGTTAAAAATTATATAGAAATACTTGTGTTTCAATTTAAGGGTTGAAATATAACAATTGTCTTTCCATGACCCTAGTAGAAAATAAGACCAGTTTATGAGTTTATGAATTATACATTGAGTTGTGCTTTTTACGTATAACAATTATTCTTTTCGTCAAAACGTTTCTTTAAACGTTTACTAAACTAATGAAGAGCTTACAATTCATTGAGTGACGATTATGCAGACTGAACTGACTGAGTGCCATTTCAAGTTTCACATCACGAAATCACATAGTAAGCTCAGTGCAATGATTATACAGTTTAAAAGACTCGTCCCTTGTTGCTTTCCTAAGAATTTTCCATTGTTCGTCATTGCACTACAAAATGCATCGAGCGTCTACTTATATCACTCGTTCTCTAAAATATATCACGAATACGCACTGAATATGTAAATGATAAAAAATGAAAAACTTTTCAAAAATGAAGAAATTAATTTCAAAATCAAAAACCAGTGAAATTGTCAGTTCGCTCTTTCATGTCAGTTTCATGTCATTTTCTGTTGTAAATCAACGTATAGGTTTCATTCGATTTAAAACATTTTGCTCATTTTTTAAATATCATTTCCATACTTAGATTCTCATTATTATTTGTATTGTATATTCCCATTTCCTATATCTATTCAATTTTGCTTGAAATTTGCTAGTTTTCAATTCATCAAAACGCAACACTGATGATCGTCGTCTTCATATACTTAGAATCACTTCGGTATATTTTTCTTAAATTCTGTTCATTCTACTTTCCAACAGTCGTATTTCGAGGTTTCTATTTTTATTTTCTTTCTCGGCCGTTTATTCTCCTTCTCTGCATCGTCCTCGAACATATATTTTCTCCATTTTCTTTTTATGTACCTGCCGTACTTTCCGCTCTAAACTCGTTTATTCACTGTAATTATCTTTTTTTTTGTGATATAATACATGTACATTTTCAATTTTATTTTCTTTCATTAGTTCTATCTCAAGAAATGCAATTTGGTTTTTATTATCGCGAATATCCTTTTTCAAATTACTCCTTGGGTTAATACACTTATCTACATCTACACTTTTAATTCCGTATTAACGTCAACTTTTATTACTCGATGATTTTGTATTAATTACTTCGCCTGACGCAAGGCGGGCGAAGTATTGAATTCACCAACAAAAATTTTTCCGATTCTTCGATTTTGGGAATTTTTTGGTGGAAATCT
>JAPYZR010000795.1:0-29074 GCA_030522945.1 Trichopria nigra | reverse complement strand
ACGTGGACATTTGATGAAAAAATAGGGGGTAATTTTTTTTGCCGACATGACCAAATTCAATACTTCGTCCGACCTACGGTGCGGGTCGAAGTAATAGTATTTCATCAATATTTGGTAAAATAAAATAATAATATATAATGATGATAATAATAAAAATAATAATATTGCCTTTAAGGAGCAATAGCCACATTACAATTGTACATTGGGCAGGGCACAGATACACTATTCTACTATTTTGCAGCCTGATCCGTGATTACAAGATTTAAAGAATCAGGTGTAATAAAAATAGTAATTTACAAATTATTAATTTTAAGATCAATACATTCAGATTAATGTTAACAATGATAAATATTAAGTAACTGATTTAAAATGCAAGAAAATGATATTCAGTCAGATTTAAAAAATTTGTAGCTATTTTACAATTACTTTTTATTACATCTCTGAACGAAACCATCAATTAATCCTTTTTGTTATATTTCTCCCATTTATCAGAAAGCGTGTTTATTATTGCATGTTATTAAGCCGGATTACAGACGACATTAAAAGTATAAGCAGAATAATACATTGTGTCAAGCGTGAAAAAAGGACATTACGGCGAGGGAAAAACCTCATCTTCGACTCAAGCTGTAATGCCTTTCCATCCAAGGTATTTGCGATATTTTTTGTTCCATTTGCTTAAAAATATTGGCTTTCTGATGTCTGTAAAGTTTGCTTCGCTCGAGCGATAATCTGCCCACTTTGGATGGCATTTCCATCTCTTCACCTCGTGTACAACATAAACTATTCCTATTATGTAAATATCCAATATCATCTACATTTATAACAAATACAATTGATAACGAATAAATACTTAAATTCGTAATTAACAACATACAAGAATTGTAATGAGGAACACTTTCATTTCTTTACTTTCAAAAATCAATTTATTTAACATTTGCAAATGTATTTCTGTCTTATACATGAGTCAGAGGCATAATTATTATTTGCATAATATCTTATGCATGAGTTATACCGTATATACCTGCTTCTCTTGAACTGTCTGATGAAAGCAACATTTTTTTAAATGAATCTATAATTTAATTTTTATTCCTCGATTTTTCTTAATGTGTACATATTTAATGTGCCTATGAATATCCAGAATTGAAATGAATTTAAATGTTCTTCGAGCCTTATCTAGTTTGCATAAATTTTAAATAGTTTGCATAAAGACATTGTTACCAACCTAACATCTTCGATGAGTGTTTCATCCCCTCTTGTCCACACGACAGATTCGTTATATGCATCAGGAACGTCCCTCGCTTCGCATCTCAATCGCAACGAGCTGCCAGCTTTAAGATGTCGTTCGCCAGATTTTATTAGACCGGAGTCGTCCATTATTGCTAATATAGGAGCTGTAATTAATAAAATAATGATGTATACGTTAGCAGAACGGATTTTTTTTAAATTAATTTATAGATTAATTATTAGGAGAAGATCTCATCATATCTAGTGTTTTACTCTGCCGGGTATAATGATTGTTCGCTTTGAGTGCTTGGGTCTAACCTGAGCAAACCTGGACTGCTTGTTATACTCTCTCTTTTATATAACTCTTATCATGTATAGCTATAAAAAAAAGTGAAAGAACGAATCTGTGTTTCCGCTGGTTGCACTCAACACTTCAACGGCGATATTAGAAAATAATAATAAAACATAATAATATGAACATGTGTTTTATTATAATAACATAATGTCAACTCATTTTTATTTCTACACTAAAAAATTACAAAACATTAACAATTAAATAGAATTTGTAAGGAAACTGAAGTAAATTTATTTATTGGATGAACAGGGGTATAAATAGGGCGATATCTTGTATTAAAATTTTAAACTAATACGAAAATTCGAATAATGAATTTAGATTTCTTTATAACCTTATGAAATTTCTTATATTCAAGAAGAATTCTTATATAAGGATATTCTTCTATTATTATAGAACCAGGTTGGATGAAGAGTTCCACAACGACGGTTGAAGCGATATAAAAAGGTTTTAATTAATATGCTAGTAGAACCTTTAATACAAGAAAACTTTATTTTTTTAAATATGTACGGAATTCTTATGTTACACCTAAAACGGATTTCACACTTAAATCGTCGTTGACCAATTGTATGTTATTTTAAACTGATAAAAACAAAATCACTCTAACAAAAAATATTGTTCGGGGTCCGAAATGACACCCAAGTCGGTGTAAACACTAAAAAAATGGGTGTAAACACTAAAAAAATGGGTGTAAACACTAAAAAATTGGGGTTTACACCCAATTGGGTGTCATTTCGGACACCGAACATATTTTTTTCTGTGAGAGTAATATGTCTCTAATCGGATCGAAAACTGAGAGCCACTTCTTATAAAATTTAAATTATTCACACTGTCTTGAGTGAAATTGTAATTAGAATACAAGTAACGTAAAAGAGTTTAAAATCAATATTTACTACAAAATATGTAGAGAGAATACACGCTGAAACTACATTACATCATAAACACGAATTCGAACCAATCTTGTAATTTATAATTGCTAATTTAGGCAATGGAAGTGATTTATTTCTCCAAAATAACGTGATACTTTAGTCTTTAAAATAATTTTTAAAGTAATTTTTTCGGTGTCGAAGTCAATAAAAGGTCCTAAAATGTACCATAGTGGAAAGTACTATTAAAATTGTTGAGTTCAAAATAGTGCTAAAATACTTTATTCTTTAGGGCTGATGTATAACGTAAGGTACTATTTTTAATTTCTCGAAAAAATAAATACAAAAGAATAGATAATATAAATTTTACGGCATACTTTCAGTGCAAGTATTTGTCGTTAAGAATATAATAATTAATAATGAAACTGGCTTTGAAAATATAAAAGTGATATTTGAAATTGTTACACCGTAATTAAAAACAATAATTTGTTAAAATGTTTTTCTGAGATATTTGCAGCGCGCAATAGGTAAATACACAGTGACCAAGCGTTTAGAGCTTGAAAACCGTCTAGGGTTTCAAATTTTTTGTAATTTGTTTGCCAGTGTTAAACAATTAATTAATTAAATAGCTTACATAGGTCATTCATGCAACTGTTGTATAGTATCCTAAAAAAGTTTTCACGTAATAAACTTTACTTTTAAAGCATGTTCTCGACAGCATGTAATACAACTAGTTTAGTAAAGTTTAGCATAGGTACAACTTTCGGAAAATTTTTGAATTTGAACTGCGCGTAAAATTTTAATGAATATATCCTTATACATCCCTAATTTATTAAACGAATTTCATGTATAATTTTTCAAAAAGACTAATTCAAATTGTCAACAAAATTTTATTCATATACATAAATATCAGTCATTTTTTCCCAAATTGCGATATTCAGCAGGTGGTTTTTGCAATTGTCAGAATACGCTTCGTAACAAGTTAAAATAAAGAAGCGTTGAACTGGTTTTTCAAACAATTGTATTATTATGCAAAGAATGTGTAAATCACTTTTTATTTTAATGAGTAATTAGAATAAATATAACAATAAACTGATATTCAGTTACAGTTCAATTTTTTATGTTAGCAACGATTATCCAAGTGACAATGATGGTGAAACTTCCTCAATTTTCATTCAAAAATTAGGCCTACAAACTAAATCATATAAGGAAAAAGCTGAATTAAAAAATCAATAATAAAAAAGTTTGTCAGTCCATTAAAAGTGTTTGAACTAAAGGGATCTGTAGTATTAGAAACGGATCTATAGTATGGTACTACAATATTTTATATATTATAAAATTCATACTGGTATTTCTACTGTATATTAAAGAGATCAAAATATCAGTACTTTAATCACGATCTAAAAAATAAGATTTTATGACCTCCACTCAAACACATTTACGTATGATTTAGAAAGATATCCCGTATTTTGTCAAGAAAAACATTTACGTATAATTGTGTATTTTTATTATTTACCGAGGATTTGACTGAAACTGATACATTTAATACGATCCTTGGGCTTGCACAATTTCCTTCACTAAGAATTAAATATTATAAATGTAAATTAAAAAATAATAATAATTTTATAAAACTCAACAATTCTTTTTCGTTATACTATCCAGTAGCAATCTTTAAAGTCGTCTGAAGGGGGGCAAACTGACCTCACTTCGTCGCCTACGTAAAATTAGTTTTCGCCAAGCTCACAAAGCAGCTTAGTATCACGTAGCGGCGAACAGTCTACGGCTCAAATGCGGAGAATTTTTAAATTATTTCATCACAGACGGTAAAAAGCTTGAAATTCAAGCTGGCAACAATGTCGTAAGCTTTTCGCGTCGGTTTCATTGTTATCTCGCGAAACAATCCCGAGCTTCTGTCGTCGAAAGCCTACATACTTTTGCATATAGCGGGGAATGCGATCTGTTTTTCCAGGTGGCTAAGCAAACTCTGGGTTCCCTTTTTACGAGCGGCAATAAGTGACGTATACTTCTGGAGTCCTCGTATTTAAATCTTGATGAATGAACAGGCTATTAGTAAGTGCAAAATGCTTCTTCATGCAATGGCAGAAAAATAAATTAAGTAATGGTGGAAGGGAAGAGACGAATAAATAAGTCCTGGCGATAACCACACACCACACGAATGAGAAATTGAAATTAAAATATTCGAATTCAGACCAATTAAAAAAAATTCATCATTTGACTTAATTTCGAGAATTTCCTAAGAAAAATGCAAACCCTTTAATGTAATTTAATAAAGATGGCGAATTATTTTTAGTTGGCCGTTGCACACTATGCAACTACGGTTTCATGATGAGCTAACGACTAAATTAATGACATGACAAATGTTCGAGGAATGTTTACAGTTGTTTGAATTAAGGAAATATTAAAAAAAATGAACATAATTTGAACCAATTTCTACCAGAGTTCATTATTGGCACACAAAGTTTACCAAGCTTTAATGTTAGCAGATCCAACGTGGCAGATGAATTACTTTAATTTCTATAGTATTTTCAAGAAGATACACTGAGAAAATTAACAGTAAGTGTACTTTTAATTATTACAATTATGACCGTGATAACAGTGCTATGACAGGAATGTCGTTATCACGACTGTACATTTGTCTCGTACTTTTCTCAGTTCAGGGGACGCGTTATTATAGCTCAAAGATTTGAGGAATACTTGAAAAATATCGTCTTTCAAGCAGTCATATTATGTTTATTATGTGGAAAGAGATAAATCTGACGAATGTCTTATTCTTTGGTCACAACCGTAAAATAGAATATAAAAAATCTACTTTAAAATGGAATGGAGCACTTTGAAATAGTATTGCTGAAAAAAAAAAAATGAATGCATTCAAATATCTTATAAATCATAAAGAGTGAGATTTAAAATAAAAGGTTCGCATTTGCCTATTGTCAAAGGGACAAGAAATTATCTACAAATGAAAATATTTTCATATACTCCACAATAATTTCATAAAAAATGTATTTCAAATATATTTATTTCTTATAGTACGTAAATATTTCATTTTTGACAATGTCCATAGTATTTGTATATATGTTTATAACGCTTATTTTTTCATAACTATTAGCCAATACTTTTAGAAATGAATATTAATTTGATCAAAATCAGAATTGACACGATTGTTTCTTTGAATTTATATTATCTAAAATGCCGTAATAAACTGTTTCAATTGTCGTAATTTGCTCCCTAGGTAAGAAGATATTACTAACCGCGTAGATTTGTATAACTCGAATGCATATATGTCCGTAGGCGTGAAAGGATTTAATATGCTTATATTCGTGGAAATAAACGCGGTTGTCGAAACCCATGTCAAATTTGGAGCAAACGTACGAAATTTTAGCAGCCCAATGGTGGTTAGACGGGCGTTGAAGCGCAGTACGTACATTTCTACTGTGTCTGACTATCTAACTGTGAATAGGATGAAACAACCCTTCTAGAAATTACTTGACTTCCGCTAGAAGCTATGGGTGACATTGGACCGGAATCATGTTCTATTGCGGTTATTTTTAAGAACGTATCCGCCCAGCTGGTTTCATCCATGATGGCATTAAGGTACGTTTCGACCTACTTGTGAAATCCCCTCTGAGGGGACTGCAGTAGACGTAATGGTATAGATATATATAGAGAGAGATACATTTATTCCATCACCCTGGGACGAACCCAAAGAGCATACAATATGTGATACAAAATAGAGAAGGAAAAACTGATGGCAAAAACGAATCGAAGAGCGATAATAATATTGAATTAGATTAAGATTACATTTAAACAAATTCAAAAATTATTTTAAAATCAAATGTCAGGTGTGTCAATTTATAAAGCGCTCTAGGTGATGTAATAATATGATATGATGATACGATAATGGGTCCCGAAATATTATGATGACTAAGACTGGAACTTGCATTATCAGATCTCAAAGCTTGGAGTTCAAATCATACGGTGCATGAATCTTGTAGATTAGAGTGCCTAAGAAGCGTTCCATATTTCATCGCATCAATGCGAAGCAGTTATCCTATTTCTTACAGTAATTTAGTTTAAGTAAATATAGTAACAGGTTCTTCCGTCCCACGAGGGCGATTAAATGTGAGATTTTCGATGGAATTTGATGGCATAACGAATAGAATTCACTTTTTTTTCAATTTAGTAGTGTGTAGTCCCTAAATCAAGAATAAAAGTATACAAATTCTTTTGTTTTTAATATATTTCAATAATATGGAATGTGAGAATTGTTAATTAATGGTCTTTAGTAATTGAGCTTAAAAGAATGACTGTGACAGGCTTATTACTATGACTTTAGCTGAGGTAGCTTGGCAATCCTCAATAAACTTGGACAGAACAATATTGTTCCAAGGTGTATCACGAACAATTAAAATTGTAGATACATTTCAGTGGCAACAGCGAATGGTATATGCTTTGTACTTCAAATCGTACATAAATATACGCAGTTAGAGTATATAAGAACAGGAACTACGAAAATTGGCATCAAAGGTTTTGGTATATTTTTAAAAGAAGATATATTTAAGACGATTGTCAATCCATCCATGGATGTTATCCAATATCATAAGGAAGTCTTTTTGTTGTTTGCTTTATTTCAGTGTATCCGATTACAATTATATTAATGACATCCTTTTTCGAGGAAAAACATTTCAAGTAACGCTAAAATCCATTGGTAATGACTGAGCATTACATCGACTGAATTTCATTTACCTATATCAAATATTCATTGCATACTGAAAGTCTAATATTCGGTAGTCTTTACAGGGAGAATCACGTAATACTGTCTAATTATGATTAAACATTTTTCTTTACTATATTGCATCACTTTTAATTTCTAATTTTCTACTACTGAAACTTGAATAATTACACGACTGTTATAATTTTTTTGATGTACATAAATGAGACATTCGCTACCGCCTGGTTTAAGTAATAGATCAACTTAAAAGACCAATTTGATTCCGCTCTTTGAACTATCTCTGTTGTTCTGACGTTTCCAAGCAACGTTCTGATTTTTATCCAAAGGAAGTGATGCATAACAGAAAGAATTCGAAATCGAGGAAGTTTACGTATCACCGCTTTGTAGATGGAAATCGGAGTAAATTCAATTCAAAAAAGAACTTCAATTGCTGCGGACATCATTTGCAACATCAGACAAAAAATCAGACAGAAAATAAAGCAATCATTCAAAACTAATAATGGTTTGTGCATACGTATGCTTCCTTAAATTATATTATGCTTTTCTTGGAGCACACCAAAACATATTGTTTTGAATAGAGCGCATGATTTGAATGAAAATGAAAAAAAAGAATCTCAATATCGTCCTGGAATGAATATTGTCTTTTTCCACTGGCGCTACTTGCGAACTGTTAGGTGAGTTCTCAATTAAAGGAGGGTACAAATGAGATTTCCACATTGCGGAGTAAGTAGTAAACTGTGCCGAATCGGCAGGCGACGCCGAAGGTTTGTTCTGTCCTACTTTGCCGGACCGCACCGGCTTTTGTTCTGTTCGGTCGTCATTTGATCAGATTACCGGCCGCGGGAACAACGAAATGCGGGTCTCAACCGACGGAATTGGCGGCGTAAGGGGATTGGGGAAACGAGTATGGGAGCCAATGCCTTTCCACCCGAGCGTCCGAAGGATTCGAAAGCTAGATGACCTTCGGTCCATAGGAATAGTCTTCCACCGGGATTTCCAGCCGCGGACTTGAGCTTCGATGGCTGGGATTGAGCTCATTGATACATGTACAAAATGTGTCTAGGAACTAACGACGAGATCGAATTTCCGAGATTGAAGCAGACTGCATTTATATATAAATGTATATAGAAACCTTCGGGGAGAAGAGGATATTTTCGTAAATTACGTAGGTCCGTCGACCATTAAAGCGCCAGTATATTAAAACGGAAAATTGATATACTGGTACACGCGAATATAATAAACCACGAAGGACTAGAGCTATTAAATTTAATGTTTCATCTATATTATGACGTAGATGAATTCTACAACGAGTTATATAATCCAGACATTCTAGGGCTCGTGTATAATGTTAGAAACAATTTTGCTATATTCCTCGCATGACAAAGTAATATCTTCATTATATGCGTGTAATGAAGATGTACCAACATCGTAGATTTTTGTACATAAATGAACAGAGAATAATCCGACATGTCATGCTAACGATTCAAGTTCTTCTAATTATACATGGCATAATATAAGTGGCAAGGATTTGGATTGGCTAAAACGTGTATGTTTTCGTGAATGGAAGAGAGCATTAAGAAATAGTTCCATTAATTATGTTTAACTAGTTAATGCAAAAGTTCATGTAACAAAAGCAATTTGCCTCATTAATTGTTTAAATGATATTTTGCAGTTTAGTGGAGTTACCTAACTCGAGTAATTGATCTTACAAATAATGTAGTTGCTTCTAACGAGTCAACAAACTGCTCTGGTCGACCCTGCCAGTTTATCGTCTGGACTTTTAAAGGACGAAGACAAACAATTTTTGATGCTGTTACAACTAAGTTGTTTCTTTCATGTGGATTCGCTGCTGATTACGATGAAAAGAGTACGTGCAAAGAATTGCGACTGATGCTGAGTTATCCCAGTCAGAGGATAGAAGCTAATTAAATCTGTCGTCAAGGATACACTATCATATTAAAGTGTGACAAAAAGTGACGTTACATAAGGTATTTTTAATAGTAATTAATAGAACACAGTGAAGTTATTCACGTGTACGAACGTGTTTTTAAATTGCGAAATTTATTATATAGTACGATAATATGAAAATTGTAAATTTGCTCTTTACAAACGTAGGCTTAAAGTGACTTATTTCAATTCATGGCCTATGAATATGTATCGACAAGGCTTTCCCTATATCTTCCAATCAATCGCACTGATTCGTTATATAATTGAACTGCTACAGTATCACCATATCGCAACCATAATTTAAGCCCTGCACATTGGACACTAGACGTTGACAAAATTGAAGCAAATCATCCCAATTACGTGCTCCATAAGTCAATATTCAATTTATGGCTTTCTTGATATACAGTGAGTTTGATTCTAGCTCACATTTTTGCTAAGTTTTGCTACATCGCTACATATTTGGGGGCTCTTTTTGAATTCAATAAAAAAGCAAGCTCAGACATTTTGTCCTTATTATGTCCAACTTTTTATTTTTACCGATTGGGAGGTCAGTGGTGTCAGGAGTCGGTAACTCAATAAACGATTAACACGTTATGTGCGAAGGTGTAAGGAGACTTATCCGTAACAGATTGCGTTAATGTTTTAAGTTGCGAGCTAGTGGAAAGTCTTACAGGGGACGGGAGTGGAATGTCTCAGGAGTAAATCCAGGAATTAAGGACACATGGTTCGCTACCTCATTCCTTTACTACTAACTGAGATACTTACTATCGATAGAAATAACTTTTCTCAACTCTCGCACCTGGAATATTCGTCGGGACATGGTCGTGCAATTTTTAATTTCTACATTGAGGGATTGTCGAGTTCAGTTGATTGGATTATTTTTCCATTAGTTCTATCATTTATTATTATTATTATTTTTTTTTTATATATATAACGTCTTATGATTAAATAGAGATCTCACTAATCTCAATTTTACATCCTAAGAAATTAAATTAAATTGTTTAGTTTCATCTGAAATGGAGATAACATTTAAAAAAATAATAACATTAAAAATTGTCATTGATTTGCTTATTTATTATTGGAAAACATGGTCGACGACTGTAAGGTAGTATGAGTTATAAATACGCCATAAGCACAAACATGAACTTAACAAAGTTTCTCTAAAATCCAACCTGCTAATTTAATTATACTTCAAATTCTCCTGCGTCCATTCCCTTCCGGCTAGTTTCTTGTTGCCCAAACTATACCAATATTGGTAAATATACACAGGTCAAATAACCGAGGGGACAAAAATAATTTTATGTCATTAAAAATTCTGCGGTTTTGGAATTGTAATGAATTGAAGGGCAATGTTTCTGAATTTGTCTTTTTTCATTGAAGGCAAATCAACTTCGTTCTTCGATGCAATATTTGTAAATTGTTGACAGTTTGTAATTAATTTTTAGAAATATTTCATTCAGATTTTTTGTTAAGAAATTGATCATAAATTCGTAATATTTAGTAATATATACATTTTGGATTTTTTTTTAAACTTTTTTGATACAAATATTTTTCGCACAAGATTTTTAGAATTTTATAAATGAACACGAACAAGTTAAACTCTAAGAATCTTCTGATATTTAAGCAATATTTAAGCAAAGCTAAGCTTGATTTTGTAAGTATGCTTAATATTGTACCTGGCTGAAATAGCTCCCAAGGGAAATCTTGCTCTTGAACTTTTATTAGGTTAAAGAGTTTTCGTGATCATCGTATAATATTGTAATTATTTTCTATTTCAAATATATTAATGTAAAAAATCTAGTACAATTATATAATTATACAATTATATTTTACAATTATAATAAACTTAAATAATATTTCAAATGAGTGTTGTCCATATTTTGTTAACTCTATAAATAAATTAACAAAAGCGATTCAATAAAATGAACGTGCATACAAATTCCTTTCACAACAATGACGAATACATTGGACCTGTCTGTCAACAGTGTTTAACAGTCATACGATAATAAGATTGAAAGGATTACGTAAAATGGAATCGACTTACCGGTAATGACTACGTGAATTTTCTTAACCAATGGAGGATAGGTTGCTACTTGGCACTCGTACAAACCCGAATCCCTTGGGCTTGCATATTGTATCTGCAGCCTCCAGTTTGTGGGATATCTGACGATGTCAGAACAACCGTTAATTTTACTTTGCTTAGGTTACATTTAATTAGTTTCTACTCAGAAAATGAAAATCTGAAAAAGATATTTAACATTCAGATCTTACATAATCTGCCGTTTCATTGCAAGTTCTACCTATGGTTCATAATTAATTTTAATTTAAACATTTCTTATGATTTCAGTGAGTTTATAGAACATATAGAATTCTGAATGAAAATTATAAACATATAATAATTTATACATAAATTATACATATATTGATTATCATCAGATTTTATTTTCAGTTTAAATATTAGACCAATAATTGATAAAAAGATATATATGAACGAAATGAGATACAACATCTAAAAGTCCTGTTCCTAAAGTCATTTCTTGTACTGAATCCGAATCAGCCCACGAAATTTGACTGTTACCGCCGATATTTTCAATATTTAGGATTCAAGGACAGTTTGGTTTTATATACAAGCAATGTTCTTACCTAAATGATAAACTAATTCTTTGGTCAATGCTGTAAGCACTTCGACCAACGGTTAGAAGGCGGATTACATCTGGGCTGTGATAAGACCACGTTACCTAAATAATAAAGTTTCAGATACATTAGAATGCGATAAAAGATTAATAAAGCATTGACTAGTAAAATACACATAAATGCAAAAAAGAAAAGCATCATGATATTCATACGTGGTAAAACACGTACTTATACATGGAGTAACCTCCGTGTATAATTATAATTAATTAAATTTATAACAAAAGTAGAAATGTACCAATTAATTGACTTAATTCTCTTTCGTCCTGCATTTAATGTTAAACAGTTGATGTTTTTGTCTATTTTCAGAAATTATCAATACTTTTCTTCATTGTTATTTTATATATTATGATAACATTCACTTTATACACAATTTAAATCATGCCTGGTCATTTAACTCAGTTGTATTTGGCAAGTTTCATTTGTTATTTTATTATTGTTATTTTATTATAAATTTAATTAGTACAGGTTATTAATTATCGCAGTTTATTATTGCATATTTTCATTCTTTTGGTTTTAGGGTAAAGTGATATCTTACTGACAATTTGTTTTATCTGATAATTGAATGATGACTTTGAAATGATATGTCTGATGATGACAGTAAACCACGATCAAATAAGGAATATACATAAAGTTAGTCGATTTTTGTTTAATGAAAGTGTAATAATATACGGGGTGTTTCACGAAAACGGAAAATATTGTAAAAGGTGATTTTTCGCATAATTTTTAGCAGAAATGTCTTGTACCTAAGTTTGATTAATTCATGACTTTATTTTATAACAGAAACAGTAATCAGACGGACCTCTACTATTTTTACGAGAGAGAGAGAGAGAGAATGAGAGAGGATAAAGACAAATATTCAAATACTTAATTCCGTTAGCATATATATATATAAAGACTAGAAAATATGATATGTTTATGTTTAACCGAAAAATATACCAATACTAATTCCATCAATTCAACCAAATAATACGTAATAATCAATGTAACGGGTGGTTATTAAAAATAAAATAACTTCGTGGTTTTAAAAAATTCGATGACTTACATAATATTTATCCGATCTTGATGAAATTTTTACCAGATGCTCCTCTAGTCATGGGATTTTTTTTTCAGAATATTTTAAAATTTTTGCGAACACTTTGAAAATGAGGTGAAAATGCGTTTTTTTTTTTTTTTTAATCGTTCAATCATTCAAAACTTTTTTTTATGTTTTTTGGATGTCACGTGGTCAGTCCTCAATTTCTAATGTTGCGAACCTGTAAACTTTACCACAGCATCAAGGTGCCATCAGTCGACGAAGTTTTTGTTTTTTTTTTCTTGTTTCTTAATTTTTAATTTTTTTTTAATCCCATGACGAGAGGACGATATTGTAAAAATTTCATCCAGATCAGTTGAAAATTATGGAAGTTATCGAATTTTAAGTTCATGAAGTTACTTTATAACCACCCTGTACCTTTATATATTACGAATTTTAAAATTAATCCACTATTTGTTTATAACAATAATTATAAACAAAGAAAAAACTAAACAAAACTATTCTTTTATTATTATTTTTCGATACATGCAGGATTTATTTTAAATCGATAGTTAGTATAGCGAAGCGTTACGACGAAAAGCAAAATATTTCTTCTATAAAAATATTTTCACATCTTGGCAACGATGGTTTACCAATATTTGCTTCTTGAAATGTAATTGATGGTTTTTACGATTGTTTGATCCGGCGGAGTTTGCTCGTGATTGCGGTCTCAAGAAGTGAGTAGTTTGGATTGGATAAAACGTATTGGATAGTAGGGATATTGGAGGGCTCGAATCGACGGGCCATTACCGCAAAACGGTTGTGCTTCGGAAGACAAAAAAACGTTCGGAATAAATTGGCACGCTTATCGGGTGCGTTTGTACCCATGGATCCGATGAAACGTCCAGATTCATCACTGGACCCAATTACTCTTGCTTTAAAATTTCCGAAATGGGAGCTTATAAATGAAAAGTGCTAATAATATAGTACTTATCTATATTTTTTCTAAAGATTATATTTTCACTCTTGCCGAATTTTATTCAATATACGTATTAATTAATAGTAAATAATAAATCAAATATAAATATATAAAGAAATTAATTTTTAAATTATATCCTAAGCTACATTGCGATAATTCTTCGTTAATTAACCATTGCAGGTAAATATATGATCTATAGGCTATTTACGATCATTCTAGGCAACGAATAAGTATGGAGGAGATAAGATTAACAAGAACAGATAATAGAAATAGACAGGAAGGAAATTACCACGGAAACGAAGGAAGGCAGTTTTAGATAGGAATCTTGCCGAAAGCCGTCTCATGCAGAGAAATCGTGCAAAATATGTCATTTTGGCCTGGGCTCAGTTATTGGTGAATTTTAAATTGACATCGGACAATTACAAGCCGGTAGAATGCAGTCGAAATGGTCTTATATAGGTATTTGAAAGCTTTATTTATTATTTCGTTTTTCGGAGTGGAGCACTTTGAAGTAGAGCTGATTGTTAAATTTACATATGCGGCGTGTGCATGTTTTAATTAGCACTCCGTTATCCAGGCACTCCTCTTTTCTTTTGGATATGTAAAAAAATCAGTTTGTTACACATTCTCTTAGATATTGGCCACGTTTTAATGCATTTTTAACAATATTTATTGCAGAATTTATTTTATCACTAATCACTAATAACTAATGAACTTTCAAACGCACATATACATATAGAAAGATTCTTGGAAGTGAGGATTTTATCGCAGAATTTTTTGTCAATTACTTTTTGGATGTTCGCTCGTTAATCAAGCTTGGAGAATAAATTAGAAGTTTGAAAATAGATATAGATATAAGTAAAATATGAACTTCTTAATTTGATTTGATTTTCGATACCATAACAGGAATTAACAAAAATCAACTACGTATTCTTACTAGAAAAATATATAAAATAAGTTACGTAAAAATGTGTTAAGTGTTATCATTAAAATAATGTTTTTCAGACAGTATTTCTAAATGAATGATTTCTAAGAAACGATGTATAATATGGTGCACAGACGAATTTACCGCAACATTACGCAATGTCATGTGACCACCCATCATTTATATCACGAATGTTAATAACACACGACGTTTGCGCCTGGCAGTTTTTCCTATTTTTCTTGAGTATTCACTTGTAAATGCATTATGTTTATGTTTTTTTAACCATGTTGATTTATGATACTATGTGTCTATTTTTTCAATACTTGTAAGTGAAGTAGACGTGAATCGAATTAACATAGTTTCAGCCAAGTGAATCATTTCAGTATAAGAATATCTAGAATCAAAAATATTTCAAGCATATTTTTATTATAGACTTTAGTAGATTTTTAACATTTTTTCCTAATATAAAATACATGGAGAATCTATTAGTATCCCAATGGACAATCGTTCGAGAAAAACTAGATTGCTACAAAATTAAAACAAATTAAAACAGGCACTGGACAGTGATTTCTAGTAAAACCTGAGTAAAGTAAATATATCATCTAGTTTTTGGACAGTATAATAATACTGGACTATAATAATACTGGACTTGTAATCAAGCTACAAATATTTTTGGTAGTGTCAAACTTTACTTTAGACTGGCACTTGTTAATAATCTTACAGTGTTATACGTCTGGGCACTAGCCGAATTTTGTGCCCTACAAAATGCCTAGGCACTGGTAAACATTCCGTTTAGTGCCCTATTATTGTCAGGGAAAACTTACAAGTACCATTTTTTAACCTGGTTCAATTTCCACCTCGGAGCAAGTGCCTTCAATTTTTAGTATTTTATTTCCTTGCTGATCAATTTTATCAATTCATGTTCAGACTATTTAAATACTTGGCATTCATTTTATTGTATTTGTATTTTACTAACTCCTTTCTTGGTGTTTTACATTTACTTTAAATTAATGTTTTTTTTTTTTTCGTATTTTATTTTAATACCAATAATTAAACTCGAAGTCTATAGAATATTTCAATTAAAATTTGGATTCAATTATAAATCCGTCAATCTATCCGCCTTATAGACTTCGTTTATAGTTCTTAAAACGTATCCATACGCTTGAAAATGAAAATTGATCTCGAAACGCGTAGCGCATACATAATTTAAGAACTATAAACGAAGTCTATAAGGCGGATAGATTGACGGATTTATAATTAAATCTAAATTTTGATTTTAATAATGTTTTTTGTTTTTTCCGTTGTTACTACAACGTTCAAATAATAAATTAATAATAATTGTTATTATAAGAGTTTTTAATAATTGTAAACATAAATTTTCCTGTTTCGTTAATTAGAGAATATATATATATATATACAAATACTTTTATTCATATTTTATTTTGTTTATTCATTATTATTTACAACTTTCATATAACTATTTTATTTTTTATTATTAATATATTGTTATTGAATTCTTAAGATGTCAGGTCTTTCTTTATAATCACTTCGAATTTTTTAAGTGTAGTATTGTTTGAAAATGTTAAGCATGAGCCAGAAAATCCCTATAATTAATATAATTTACTAAAGAAGCTAAAATGAGTATGACCATTTCAGATATTGTATAAATGTTGTATAAATGTTATTGAATAAATGTTAAATTAGAGAAATTTCAACGTATTGTCGTGTCTTCGCCAATTCACCAAAACTAACTTTACGCGACAATTGCGACAACGTTCAAATAATTTCAGTACCCTATTGTAAAAGTCTTTATGCAATACCATTGAGACGCTTGTCTTTTTCTTTCAAGGCCGAAGAAGAATTTTCTTCACAAGGCAGTATGAGAAAAGGAGAGACGAAAGAGAGCGATAAAATAGGTCATCTAAAAGTAAAGTCGATACTTTTTTTCCTTTTTCGCCGAATTGTTTGAACGAAAATTTAAAACGTCGATGGCCTTCCAATATCGCCATCAAAATTTCGTAGATGTTGGTAAAGTACGTACATTGATTACGATAAAAATCGTCACAATAAAATATGACGACCATTACTAGACAATATTACTCCATTTCACAGAATAGTTGGCCGCTTTGGATTGAAAAATACAAAATTCAGATAAATTTATCCTTTATTTATATATTTATTTATGTATTTATTTATCAGCATTTTCTTACTATAAATTAAATAAATTGGTCCAGTATATGGTAGGTAACATTAGTTGAATTATGCGGAAATTAGTAGTGAAGGCAGAAAATCACAATTAAGAAAAGAAATACATAAATAGTGTTTCTTATATATAGAGAATTTTCGAAACGAAAAAGAAAAATGTTTACATATATATGCATTTGGATAAAAATATAATGATTGTCACAATAAGACTTAAATTTATTATTAAAAGATTCTTTAATTAAAAAACCATTGCAAACAATGTTGAAAAATAATTAAAAAATAAATGTTGAATAGACATTTTAGTTGGATCTACATTATTATGTTATATAAATAATTAGTGACAAATAAATATTGAAACGAAACTTCAAGAATGATTTCGTAAAATTAATTACATAAAAAGAAAACATTACAACCTAAATATAAATAATAATATTGATGAATAATAAAAAAAAATTTTTTTCTACTAATTAATCCGCAGACGCAACTTTAAATTTGTTATATGACATTAAATAATTATGTTTAGAATGTGCCTTCATAATATGAATCAAATAAAATTATTTTCTCTCAATTTCTCAGGTAATAGTATAAATATTTGTGTTCGATAGAACTCTTCTTTTTTCACATATCATAATGAAATTACTTCAAGACAACTTGAAAACGTGCTTTATATTGCGGGTATAACAAATATTTCGTTTCGCTTTAATCTCTAATCTATCAATCATTCAATTAAATAAATAAATAAATAAATAAGTAAAATAGAGATATATATGCGAAATCAATTATGGTGCATTCAAGTGAATGAAATGAAGAGGATTAAAATCCTCTTAAAAAAATCCAACGTTTTTAATTCGGATTACAGGTATCACATTTTTACGAATATTACCATGTAGAGACCATTAAAGGACGCACCCTCGTACAGTTATTGATCAGCTTTTTTCCATAAAATGGATTTATCAAATAGTTTTGTAAGATAAAGAGATTGAACGTGAACAATTAATTTAGAGGCACATGCAAGAATTCAATTAATTTTTTAAGCTTCAGCCATCGCGCGAATGACGTTTCGGAGGAGGGCATTCCGTCTTATCCTAGGAGAGCATGCACATGCCCGATGTGTCGTTCACTCACCGTCTTGTTACCCAGCATTCCGATTTTACAGTCGAGTAGAGCAGTGCTGCCAACTCTGGCCGTAACATTCTGCTCCTCTTCACCGTCTTCGA
This sequence comes from Trichopria nigra, assembly GCA_030522945.1. Classification (NCBI taxonomy): domain Eukaryota; kingdom Metazoa; phylum Arthropoda; class Insecta; order Hymenoptera; family Diapriidae; genus Trichopria; species Trichopria nigra. The sequence continues at coordinate 10,903 of JAPYZR010000795.1, read as the reverse complement.
AATACGGCGCGTATTTTCCTAGAGCGCTTGCGACGTTCGGCTGTACCATCTTCAACCCTGGAAATCTCTGCTCCGATTGTCGTCCCATCGTCATTGGTGTAATTCCACTTATCTTCTGCGACGACTTTATTTCGACGAAGGTACTGCTCTGCTTGGCATTCACCAGCTCGTTCTTCGATTTCGATCCTTGATCTTTCCTCGACACTGTCGTTGACATCTGATCATTATCCGAGGTACTTCCTCCTCTCCTAGATTCGTTTTCCCTCGGTCGCCCCATCCCAGGGCCCGTCTCGTTAAGGTTACCGGTGGGTACATGAAAGGAGATTGCTTTGACGCTTTCTTCTAAGAATCTGTGGTCTTCTCCATACAGCGACGTGGAAACCAGCTTCAGTTCGTTGGCACTGGTGGATGTTACTTCCTCACTGTCCGACCCTTTAATATGGGCGAAAGCGGTGAGATTTCGGGTGCTTTCCCGAGTATCAATTCGCCTCACCTCTGACCCGGCGCTTCGAGTTCCGTGCCTGGGTTCACCCGAAATTCTAGAAGAGTATACGTTACTAGGATTCGTGACCAGCGGGTGACTCTCGGTGCTGACTACTGATCTTGGCGATGCAATCAGACCAATGAGACTCTCTTGGTGCGGTCGATCCACTTCATAAACTCGAAAAGGGATTTCACTTGTGCTTCGTATCGAACTGCGCGAAATGTCATAACTTTGAGTATTGTCGAGATCTTCCGGCTTTGAAGTCGAAAGATCGGCACGAAAAGTAGTCCTTGTAGTCGAGGTGATTTCAGCACTAACGATTTTTAAATCCAGGACAATCTGCGTCGTTCCGTTGGTTTCGCCGCTGAGAATTTTCTCGTCTTGTTTTGGTCCATCCTTCACTGCGGCGAGGGGCATTTTGTCCGTTACATCTTGACTGATGTCGACCCCCGTGACGTTCCTCTCCATCTCTATGTCAGAAACAAAGAAGAGTAAACAACTATTACACAAACGCTTGCGAGATTCTGAGGTAACGTTGGACGGATGGGAACGATTTTTGTGAAAAATCACGCCCTCGTACGTCACTTACTTCTTCGTCGACGGATGATAGGTACGCGAGTTAAAAAGTTTCGAGCGTCGAGCTCGCTTGCTTTTGGACTAATGCCGCGGATATTCAGACGGAAAAAGAACCGTGAGAAGATAAGACGCGTGAGGAAAACTGATAACATTACGGTAATTTGATATATTGCAGGTAATATAAGATGTACATCGAAATAAAAAAGGAAATATAAAAAAGTGTCATAAAACTTATAAATGGAAGATGTGTTTTTGCTATGCTCTTCTAATTACATTACAGGTGCTGGGCGATCTACTTATAAAAAAACTTTTATTATTTATCATTTGAATTCTTAGAATGTTTTTGTGATTTTTCGTAAGTCTCATTGGTTTTCGTCAGGTTTCGTCAGTGCTCTGTGGGTTGAACCCCATACACAGTAGTCCTTGTCCAATTCTATACTCGGAGGACTAGATGTGATACCCTATCCTATTTTATACTCTCACCCCGACTCTTTGCCGAATGTTACTGTACATTTTGACAAGTGCGACTGTAGTTTAAATATATAAATGAAATGAATGTGTCGAATCAGTGAAAGAGTGCCTATTTGGAAGTATTTAATTTTACCAAGAGCGTAGTTATAAACAAAGATTTTCAATTTTCCATTGACTTTAGCACTTGCAATAAAATTCTGATTATTATTATTTTTCGATAGAACCGAATGTGCAAACACTTTTATTCATCGTAAATAAAATTGTAATCCACCCAAAGCTGACTAGTAGAAAAACATCAGTGGTTGATTATCTCGAACAAATCAAAACTCTGTGAAATGGCAATTGGATACAGCCACTGTTTGGTAACTTCCTGTACGGGTATATAGGTTGTGCACTAATAAAAGTAAAAGAGCGCCAAGTCCGCGAAGAGAATATATATATACCTTCGAAAGTGGTATACCACTTTCGTACTGACCCTCGGGCTGCGAATCCGGCTAAAGTAATGGCACCTCTTACTTTTACGTCCGACACTCCTATTAGCAATTGTACGTGCTGACTCCATTGGATTTTCAGTGTCTTATAAAGCTACTCCAGTGCCACACTACTAATCTAAGACGTCGCCTTTTTTTACCGATGCGACGCAAATCGTGGAGAAGATTAAAACCGTGGACTCCCAATTCGATTTCGAACGAATGTAAACAAAAAAAAATTGAACCTATTACTTTATAGCGAAAAATATTGTTAAATTTGTTTGATCCAAATGGATACGTCTAGATGACAAAATGTGTGATGTATCTTTCATTTTCCATGTCGATTGAACACGAGTACAATTTTTAGTTCTGAAATTTTTAAAAATTTAAAAAAGCTGTAAGAACCCTAAGAAGAAAAAGAAATCAGTTTTTGGACAGTTTTTGTCTACATCCCCGTGTACAAATAGTATTAGGACCAGAACAAACGGCAATAAACTAATCTCACTTTCTATCAGAGAGCGCACGTTGGAAAATTTATTAATGCGCTTTATTTGAAAGTTAAAGTATTAAATTCAAAAATTATAGTGTTATATTTGAAATACTTTTTCCGGTAATTGTTCTATAATGCCTTTAATAGACCATTATTCAAGAGTGATATCTGCTTAAAATAATAACAACATTTAAATGTAGAAGCGAAGGAATTCGAGTAGATAATGATGGACACAGTAACACTTTTATATCATAAGTAGATTTCGTATTCTATTTTCGTATAACTTTTAATGGACTTATAATTCTGAAATATTTCATTCATGAAATGCGAACGAGCTGAATAATTTTCGACGAACCTGTTAATGCCTTTTGCAACGTTGTTAATTGCAACATCTATTTTTCACATTAATCCGATTTCGGACGAACATTCAGATCTCTAATTTTCGTTAGAAATGAATCTACTACCCAGATGACATTTGTAATGGCTTACATCAGCCTCACTTCATGATGTCTCATACTATGCGTACAAAATTTCATCATGTGATCATCACATGGTGTGATTTCACACTGTGATGATGATATGTTTGTATGAGACTTAAAAAAATGTTGGCATCCAAATTCGCTAATTCACATCGTGAAGGCAGTATGCTTGTTGATTAAAATTAACATGAAACTCACAGCGTGCATACGGAATGTTATCATATATGATATCATGGAGATGAGGTTCCATATAATGATGATTAAATGATTGCATACTATATATATATTTATTTACACACATCGGCCCTTACGGGAACACTTTTATATATAGTAATGGCAGTTGTGAGGACTTTTGTTATATATGTAATGGTAGTTATTAGGACATGTGTATATATGCAATGTTAAGCGGACCCCTAAATGTAAAAAATTGTTTTTAGTGTTTTTCACTATTATCTTTTTAAAAGATATTGTAGGCTTTCGTTTGAATTACCCGAGTATAGAATTTTGAGCGTGACACATCGGGTCCTGGCCGGGATCCCTATTAAAGTAAGGGTTCCGGCAGGGGCCCAAAGTGTCACGCTCAAAATTCTACTAGGGTAAAGCTAAAATTAAGTATAATTACTATCAGAAATTGAGAAAAGAAAATAATAAAAATAAAAAAGATGATAAAGTTAATCGGAAAAAAATATAAAATTCACGTATTTCATCGCGTGAATTAAAGTAATTAAAGTAATTAAAGTAAATTAAAGTAATTCAAGCTGGGCCTTGACTCGCGCCTTGAGAGATATCCGGGCGCGAGTCAGGGCCAAGCTTGCGCCCGGATATGTACAAACTGATTTCTGCTAGGGTATGCAGAGATGAAATTCGATTTTTTAATTAGAAAATTAATTTATACGTTCAGAATTGGATGAAGTAAAAAATGTTTATTTATATTTAATTATTAAAGCGAGATTTTCAATCTAAAATATTAATATTAACTTTATTTATTTAATTTACTTCTTTGACTCGCAGATGATGAATTGCAGAAAAATTTCAATAGAACTTTATTTATATGGCCATTACGATTCGTTTATTTATATACACGCTCAATTCGACCCAATTATGAGGTCCTCTTTATAGGGACATCGATTTTTAAAACCAATGCAAAATCTTTTACATATAATAATTATCAACAATTACAAAAAAGTTAAATATATATATTAAATTAAGAAATCATATTATCGAGTCATATTTAAAAGAAATTATTATATCCTAATTGTAGAAAAATATAAGTAATAATAACAATAATCATATGTTTTGTTTTCAAGTCTCTTTATAAATGGATCTACCTTTTTGTGCTGACACGAAAAAGTATATGCATTGCCTACGAAATGTAGTATTCGAAGATTGAATTGGACAGTATTTGTAAACGTCAACTTTCCTGCATGTAATACAATATTTACTACAATCATGTTTAGATAAGAGGATTTTGCTGTTTCACTTGGGATCGAGCCGAATTGTTTGGACATCAGTATGGCGCTTTTGATCGATCAGTGGCTCTCGCAGCCGAATATTTGACAATATAAACGTAAATAATTTTGCTCATATATTTACGTGTTCAATTTATAACATCTGTGGTAGAATATAATAATCATAAAGTGATTTATTACCTAATGTTGATCGAATCATGACCGTCAGTATGGCGATTGCGCCCAGGGCCGAACTCGCTGGCCGCATTTCCACTTTTTAGGAGTCGTCCACCTCAGCATCAGGAGTCTTCTTAATTTTATTTATTCTCATCCTACAACAATCAAAAAACGTATTGTGGTTATTTATTTGTTTAAAATCGAAATTCGTGCATTATAAAGTTAATATTTATTAATTATAGTTCTATAAAAAGTGTATTATACACTTCCATGTTACATTATTCCTCTAAATTCCAAAGTTAAATTTGTCAATTCTAATACCTGAATAATAAGGACGTGGTCCGAATTGGAAATTATTAAATCAGGTCAATCGGACGTAGGACTACAGTATGAAAACAGAATCAATTCACTCTGCTATTTAAAAATGGTTGCCTACAATTGTAACAATATTATTATGTAAATTAACAAGATAATAACTTCACAAATCATGAATGAAGAGTCCATTGCAAAATATAAACGATAAATATCAATGATTTTCGGTGAATTAAGAAGTTTGAATGAAATGATCTAAGTAGAAACATGCCGGTTTGGTCAGACTTGTCAATAAAATGACCAATATCGAATAGGAAAACTTTTTTTCGTTAACAATGTAAAGCAATTCGTATATCGACTAAACGTTATGGGTCGACACAATAAGAAAAGTGCCAAAAACAAAAACAAGTTGAATAATGCAGAATGCTATAGGATATGCATAATATGAGGGCACTGTTCTCGGTGCCTTGCTGGTGGCTCGAACGTCTATTGGAGACACATCGAGTGAAGCTGTCCCTGTCCTCAATTCTAGATATCTAACGGCTTACCTCGGGATTTGCGGGTACGACCTCAATATCCTCCCTATACGTCCTTACCGCCTTTATACTAACATTTCGCGTCACTTACATGACGCTTTTTAGTTAAAAAATGTGTTTTTTGCATTTTAGCATTTCTTAGAAATTCATAAAAGAATTCATTTATTTTCTTAATATTTTTACATTATTTAACATCTTTATTTTAATTTTGTAGGTAAAAAGAAAACTTTTAGAGATGAAGATAATACTTTTAATATTAATTTTAAAGCTATTGTCTCGGCTTAAATCGATTTTTTCCGTTAATTATTTCTACGAAGTAATTGGACGATTGAGAACGAGTCATTCGGTTATTCACTAATCTTTTCGGGAAATGTCGACGTACAATTATGGTCGCGCTTTTCTCGTACGAGTTCCACGACGCTATAAACCGAAACGTTTCACGCAGAAGTATTAATTGGCGGAACCGTAAACGCGTGAATTTCACATGGGAATATAGCGACGCGAATATCCGACCTCTTGAGCTAAATGTTGGTCCAAACTTTCCTGTCTATGCGGTGGCACTTCGTCTGGGCGTACTTAATGAATTCAATTTTCTACAAGAAACTAAAAGTATAGACTTTCGTAACCGACCCGTTTTCCTCCTTTACCCCTAATCCATCGCGAATCTTTGTACTCTCAATTCTAACAGGAGAAATTGAAGTTTATCCTCCTTAATTAAAGCAAATTTAGATATCAATTTCCAGATGTTAATAATTGTTGGCCAATTATGTTCCTGCCATTCTAGAAAACTAATTGCGTAACTGTTTTGAACGTTGTGCAAACGACTGAATTGCGCTACTCTTTTAACGGATCATTTCAGCTGTAACGATATTACAAGAAATGACGTTTCCGTTTCGAATTTAATTCTTGCTGCAATGGTTTGCCAGATTATGTGCTATTAAAGGCCACATGCACGTAGACATTGTGTGTCATACGGGACTTAATGACAGCATACACTGGGTCATAAGGTGTTTGTTTTCTGTATATTTAAAGAGGTTTCAAATGAGTCATTTATATACAATTAAATATATATAATAATCATAAAGTAATAATTATATATGTAAATAAAAAGGGGATTCGTTATCATTCTATAATGTCGAAATTTTATTTAAATTATTTTCAGATTTTTTCGTGACATTATCAACTTGTAGTGCCTCACTCAAGATTCCGCTACATTTTACGTAATCGGATTATGATAAATATACTTGATAGCCCAGTCAGATACCCTGTAACTTCCTGGACGAGTCTCTTTTGGGATTGTAATTAACATCTTAACAATACACCAAACGATTTATAGCCGACAACTCAAAAAGTATGATATTTACGAAGAAAATTCCAAACAAAAATGGTTTTTACGACCAACAGCAGTCCATATAGAATTTTTTAAAATACTGGCAATTTCGTAACAAATCAAAAAAATAGCAGGTCGAATCGAGAAGTGATATTCAAAACAAAGTTGTACAGAATTCAACTATACGAGCAATTTCGTATCCGCGTGTTTTACAAACATATCTCATATAAAAATGAGATTCTAGACTAAAGTCTCCAATAATACTTTGAAAATAATTATTAACTAAAATGATTTTCGTTAAATGTATATAATAAAAAATAGAAGAGAATAGGTTATAAAATGTGAACAAAAATGATAAAATTAATTTCAAAAAATTTAGGAAGTATTTTACAAAATTATTTAAATATCTTAAAAATTCAAATTTAAATTCAAAATAATCAGTATGAAATAAAAGTAAAAAGAAACGAATTAAATACAAGATTAATTTAAAAGTTAAGTATATTATACGTTGATAAAGATATCGTTTTGTATCTACCTTTAATTACTTATCATTTCTTACACGTACCGGAGAAAATAATTTTCCTCCGTACAATTTTAATTACTTAAAATGAATTTGATTTACTTTTCTTTTTCGTGAACAATTTATACAGCGCACTTTGAAATGTACATTTAACTGGAATGAAATGATTAATTATTAAAGCGGTGACTATTTTATGATATTTACAAACCATTGAAGGTGTATAAAAGTATACATTTATTATATTAAGACTCGTTACATTCAGGTGAAACCCTTTTCAAATAAATGCTAATTCCGAAATCATTATACAAAACCGTATATCAAGAAATGTCTGTCAATTTCTTACCATATTTAACTAAATTTGCATTCATTCATTAAGGGATTTCCTTTCTTACATGGTGTAAGAAAGGATAATTAAATTTTAATTTAACGTTTTATATACTATAAAATACGGTTATACGGTTAATTTCATTAGTAACGCAATGAGGATTTACGTCATAAAGAAGATTGTGCATAGTGTATATAAAACATTTTCAATAATTACGAAAAATAGAAATTACGAACTACTTTTAAACGATTACTTATTATATATATATCATATGATATTATTGATATTATTATTTTCAATCAAACTTTTGAAACAATTCTATTAACGTGTGATTTAAACTGTTTAATTAATGAAACACGAATCACTGCATTCAACTTTTTTTATACAACACAGATTCATTAAAGCGCTTTTAATTATTTGAAACATTTCAAAAAAACTGCAATGCATGGCGAACCTGCACTCAGAATAAAGGACAGAACCTCGCACTTTCGTCGAAAGAAATTGAATTCTGCGTCTTTTCCTTCTTTTTAGATTCAGAATACTTTTAAAGCAATTCTCACCGAAGTAAAGAATTTCTGCCTTTCTAAAGCTACGGTTTTATTTTGAATAGTTCCATGAAAATATTAAATTTTAAAGCAGAATCATATTAGTATAACTTTTAAGAAAAAGAAAAAAAAATACGATTGTTTTTTATATTCGAACGGAAATAAAATTGAAATGTTGGCTCCATTTCCTCGTACATGCAGTCCATTAGCGTAAAAATTTCATCCCAGAAATGTGAAATGCACGATGATTTATAACAGCATAGGTTCTTAAATTTCACCATCAATCTTATTCTGTAGGTCTGGAATAATAAACAACGACAAATAAGTTATTGCTGTAGATATAGATTCGGAATTTCTTTACTCTAGATTTTTAAAAACTGTCTTTTCAAATATTATAATTCCAAAGTAAATATTGTTTTCGACACACTCATAACATGGCACTTTGTTTATTTACGTAATGAATCGTTGAATACTGAGCGACAGTACCAGCGCACGTGTAATATGTAAATATAACAGACATGTTATGCAGAGTTTACACACTCTATTGCAAGAATAGGACTTTAACATTAATTCGCAACAGCAACATGCGTGAGGTAGTGGACTTTTCGACATCAGCGTTACACGCCCGTAACATGAAAATTAAACCTACTGGAGTAGGTGGGTTAAAAACGTGCTTGATTCGTTATGCAGACTGTATTTTGTTGCAAACAAATATCTAGAGTTGAAAAAAGACTGATAAACTAACTGCGAATGCGGTTATTGATTAAATACAATTAAGTAATAAAAAGTGAAACTTTAAAATTATTATATAATTATCTTTCTCCAAAACAAGAAGAAACATTTTTTAACACTACGGGCGCTTTTCTATATTTTGCGCCCGTCGAAAATCGATAATTATACGCCCTTGATACATAATATATTATTTTTTCAATTTTACGAAAAAGTGAATAACATTTTTAAATTATATGCTTCCATTTTTTCTTTATTTGTATCAGAGCATTTAAATCTCTCTGTATTCTGTATTTATTTTGTTCGTTAATGTAAAAAATCATACTTTGACAATAGCAAATCGAGATTTAAATAAAATTACTGAAGGTTGCCTTTTTCCACTTTAAACCAACAAGTCTTTTTAAATTTGTCAACACATCGATTAACTGTTCGATAAACATTCGATAAACTGTTCAGCGACAAGATTCATTTCCTTCGAATAATCGAACATTGAACTAGAATATTTTTCATCCGGTATATTGCAATCCTTTTTATTTACAACTCGAAAACAACGACGGACAATTCGCAAAGTAAATAAAAACACGCTTCATTTGTGGAAATGAAGACAGAGTACATCGGAGAAAGTAAACATACATCCTGGGCATAGCCCATTCAAGCTATTCCGATCGTTCGCAGCTTCAATCTCGGTGGAATCGCGTTAATAAATAACGAGAAAGGGCGGTTCCGCATTTTCATCGTTGTCCCCGTTCCCAGGGACGCAGGCCCGGAATCGGTCAGCCCTGCTCGACAAACTTTGAGAAATAAAAAAGTTATACCCTAGCTGCTCCCGGTTAGTTCAAATCGATAATTCATCGCGTAGATGGCCCAGGAGGGGCGAAAACTACGCGCATATATACACGTCATTTCCATTTACTAATCGTGCTAGTTCGCGCCAAAATTAGATTAGTTTCGCGAAACAACGCGACGAAAGCTCCGACAAAACGTTCTTGTGGTCCGTCACGGACAACGAGTCTTCTAACACCAAGGTTATTTCAACAAGGCTAACGATCGTGGAATCTCGAGCTTTCTTTGACCATGGTATGGTCATTTTCGGGTCGATGCTATTTTCCTGCATTGTTTGTTGTTCAAAAAAGTTGATTAATATAATAAAGTTTAAAGTGTGACAAAGATCCAACTGTTTATGTCCTTACTGAATATTTCTTACCCTGAATTAATCTATTTGTATTGAAATTACAGACAAATCCAAGGGCACCTTTTTTTTAACCGATTTCAAAAAAAGGAATAGGTTCTCAATTCGACTTATATTTGTGGTTTTTTTTTGTATGTTTGTTGAGCGATCATTCCGTCAATTATAAATTGATTGTGATGATTCTTTCTTTGTTTGGTAGCTCATACTTCAGAGGTCGTCCTATATAAATTTTATCGAAATTGATTCAGGGCTTTTTGAGAAAATCAACAAAAACAAAATATATACAAAGATGATTGTTGTTCCCTTGTTGTTCCCTTCAGAAAAAATTTTGATGAGGACTTTCAATCTCTGCTTTAACTGTCATCACAGAAACATTAGCCGCAAGAACAAAGAACATTATATACATATCCATACCAACTGTTCGAGGAGAGAGTTTTATAACGTTGCGAATACTTAAAAAATTGACTTTATATACCATTTATCCGGGGGACATATATCAGGGTGTCCCAGAACTGGAGGATAAAATTTCAGGAGGCGATTCTTCGTGAAATTTGAAATTAAAAAGTCCTGTACCAAAATTCGAGCAATTGAAGTTTAGAAAAAAAATTACTGTTTTTGCAATAACTCGGCTCACTTTCAACCTATATTAACGAGTGAGGGCGCATTTTAAAGATTATTTCAAGCCCATCAACAATTTCTTTTTAAGAGCATATTATCTGGAAAGAATATTTCGCTAGTTATGGCCTCATAAAGGGAAAAAATTGCCTTTTTTTGCGGTTTTTCGCATCTAACTCATTCCGGTAAATAGCTAGCGAAATATCA
>JAPYZR010000794.1:0-45620 GCA_030522945.1 Trichopria nigra | reverse complement strand
CCTAGCGATGACCTATTCCTTATCTTAATATCATTTATTCCAAGTGAGTAAAGATAGCTTTTTTATCTCACCCTTAAGATTAATAAACCGAGCATTACAGTATATATAATGTATGTTAAAAGATGTATATATACACAAATGTTTCAAAGTTATTCATACGTAACTTATTGTTTACAAATTCTAAGCAGCAAAATGATTGAGTCGAATAAAAAGAAAAGAAATTTATAATTTCCATTTTTAACGTATGTCTGTTTTGTAAAAGCTTTAAAGTAATAATAATGAACATTTTAATCCGAAGAATAATATCATCAATTTGAATGAAATATTTTTATAAGTGATCATATATATTATCAAAATATTACATTTTTACGGTCAAGAAATTGTGAAGGAATAATTTATCCCCTAACTTTATATATATACACTATATATTTGTAATGCAGGGAACAACTTATTGACAGATGGATGATTACAAATTACGATATATACATATTAGTTCTGCGGATAAAATTTGAAATATTTAAAATGTAATCCAATAAAAAAAGAATTAGAAAATGCCTGATTAATTCTGTACAAGTGCAGCCAAAACTACACATGAACTCGTTATACATCTACCTATATATACGCAATTCCAATACGAATTTTGTTCAAATTGCGATTTGAATTTTATTCAAATCAGTAAGTTTACGCATTACTATATCCGATCTAGTAAAGAATCGATAACATTTTATTGATAAAGATAGAATTGAACGAAATCATATATATGATATATAATAATTGCTAATAAAAGCATAAATTTAAATAATTTTATTTCGATTCCTAAAAATGCCTAGTTATAGTTTAATTTAGTTAAAATGTGAATGTCAAGGAACGTAACTCCCTGCAGCGACCAGCACTTTTACCGAAATGTGCGACCTACTGACTTTTACTGCAGTCATTGCGAGTACACGTGCACTTTATGATATTACTGGATCTATTTGGCGGAACGTATATATATATATATATTATGTCATATTATGTAAAGCCCGATACTCTTGACGGAATTGTCTTCAATAACACATAATATTAATGTGTCTAATCATAACTATTATTATTTATTGAATAAATAGTTCTCGATTCACGGATTACCTATATATTACATAAAGGAAATATAATACTTGTTGCACTTTTTGCGCAGCAAAAATATTTTATATAAACATTATAATTATTATACCTAATTATATGAAATTTAAATGACTTTTATTAGAAATCTGATGTCGGCGCCTATATATATATATATATCGATACGGTAAAACGTTATAGCAGGACTTCTTCAGGAAAAGATAATTAAAAAATTATTAATTAATATTTCAAATTCATTTTTATGCCAAATATAGGAGTTTTTCATTTTAATACTTTTGACGTAATGTTAAAGTTGTAACATCTTCACCTCTACTCATACCACTTAAAAATATTACGAAGTATCAAAGATCTTCAATGACTATAATAATCGTTGTTTATGAGTTGAAAAAGTTTTCACGTCAATAAATCACATACGATATTTTTGTATTGTCAACTTTTCTATATCACTGTTTTTATTATCATTGTAAATTCCAATCATCATTCGCTAATATCGAAATTGTCACGATTTTCTAAAACATTTATCAATTAAAACTATGTGGATCCTTAGCAATTTAGATTTAAATCGATTTTTATCAATTCGTATCGATTTTGCTGTCAACGTTGTACATTATCTCATTTACACCATTTTTTTTGTTTGTTTTCATTTATTTATATGGTTTTGGTCGATTTTTTTTTTATCAATTTCATTGTTATCTCGCATGTATACTTCCGTACGTCTTTATTTATTTTCTTTCACCCTGAGTTTATTAATTCAAGTAGCAATTTTCATTTTTTATTATTATTATTATTTTCTTTTTTTTTCCCCAATACAAAAGTAGGAAATTCGTGATAAGAGTAAAGTAAAGAAATTAAACGATATAAATAATTGTCTAAATTAATTAAAAGCGAGTTGATAATAATATATCATAACTATATTTAAAATTGTCACAAACGTTAAAAGTTTTGAAATATTTAGACGATGTTATAATGAAGATCAATGAGAAGGGGATGACGTATCGAGGAATAATAGTAAAAACAAAAATAAAAACAATAATGACGGAGAGCGCAGTTTCAAGAAAAATACATCATTAAAAAGTTATATTAATAAGAAGAATTTTTAAAAGAGTTATTTAAGCAGGAAGTAATAGAGCTAAAATACGTATTTAGGAAATATGAGAAAGGGGACGGGTTTGAGAAGAAATAATGGAAATGAGACTCGAATGATATTAATCGAGAATGCTGGAAAGCGAAAAGCAGAACGCAAAAAAGAGAAACTAAGGAATGTATACAAGGGAAAGTCTGGAAAAGAGAAGTATTTTGTTAGTGTGACCTTGTAGGCTTGTGGTCTTGTAAGATGAATGAAGAAGAATTTAGAAGGGCTAAATAAAAGGAGGTCGAAATGGATACAAAATACGAACGAGGAAGCAGAGAAGCAAAAGTATATATAACGATCACAAAAGGGACACATTTATGTAAACGATATACGAAAATATCACCACGTCAGGAAACATCGACATAAAGGAGGGTTGAAACGAGAAGGAAACGAAAAGAAATGATAAAGATTAGGTCAAAATGCACTAAATGGAAGAGGAGCTCAGGAATTGTAGATTACGCGAAAAACCAGAGATCATTTAAAACACCCAAGTAAAGACTGTATGGAAGTAGTAAAATGGAAAAGGTTGGTGAATGGAGTTTTGAATGACAATGAAAACGGACATGAATGGTCAAAAAGTAGGGGAAAAAGGAGAGAGAGATAGTTGTCTTCCATTTTTAAATTGTAATTTCTTTATCAAATTTCCATTAATATATTAGTACTTTTTTCGTTTTAGAACATATGAGACGCCCACATTTTTTAAAATTTGATTGATATTGCGATTTGATAATAATTAATGATTGAAAAAATAAATTCCTAATTAACCGAAAGCACTGAACTAACTTTCGAAGCATTATTGAATTAAATTGAATTCTTATAATAATACCATTATAAATATAAAAAATAAAACATTCTATATTATCGCCATTCAGTACATTACATCACTACATGATGTATACTATCTTTAGTGTTTTTTTAAATATAAATTTCTTTATCAATTTCGTACCTTAATTATGACGATTAGAAAACCTGTAATTTTCGGCGGATTTACTATAGTCACGACATTACCCATATTTTTCAAAGTACTGAAGAGTCCAAGCAACCTTGACCATATAATGACACAACAACCATATATAAAAAACCATTTCAATTCATATGAAATACTTCATTTCATATGAACGGGGACATTTATAGTAGTGAACCTTGCATTTAGTTGAAATTATTAATGTTGGTCTTGTATCGTATAATAAATTATATTCAGATCTAAGTCTACAATTAAATTTACTTAGTTTAAAGATTAATTGAAAGTAATAACTTCAAATTTATGATTGATGAAAGTATCAAAATAATGCGAATTAAATCAAAGTAATATATGTACTTTTTTAGATAAACATTGTCAGGTTTATATTAGGACACTGTGTAATTAATATATATACTTAATTACTAAATTAAATAATATAAAATGAATCAATCATTTCATTATTCACTAACGTTGGCGATAAGATGAGATTGATTGTTGCAATTTGGACCCCTCTTGTATGCTTCTTATATATATATTATTCCTGTAATACACTTCCTAGAAGTTCGATAATATACACACCTCGATAAATTTGATTTATTTTCAGGAAGTATACGATCCAGACAGACTGGGAAATATATAAAAGCAAAGAAGACAAATTCTAGACTAACATTTTTATACATCAATTTTCATATTTAGCGGTTGAATTTAGGCAGGGTTTGAAGTTTTAACTTCTGATACGAATGAGGTTCCAATATCGGTCTAATTTTCTTTCTATAAGCGTAGAAAAGTCACAAATATATGATATATTTGTGCAAATAACTTCCTTTCACAGGTAGAGTCAATGACACTGAAAACAAGAAGTTCCTGCTTACTTCATATATATTATGTCATTATAATTTCTCTTTTTGTCGTACGGCGTCTCTCTCTCTCTCTCTCTCTCCCCCTACATTATTTATCTTTTAATTTTTATTTTTCATCTTTCAAAATTGATAACGTTTCTTCTTCATTTCTTTTTATATTCGTTGTGTGTGTTTGATACATCACAGAAATTATTCAGTATTCTTCTAACAATAGAAGGAAAGTGAAGATTACACAACTATTGTGAATAAAAAAACATTTCAAATTGACTTATTTACTATACAATTATCGGAGTCCCGTTTAACATGATTTATCAAGTAGTATACTATGTCCTCGAATGACTTTTATGTATTATTTATTCAAATCAATTCTCCTATATGAAAAAGTAAAGGTGCGCGAAAATACTATATAGGAAACATTGCCGATATACAGCGAACTTCTCTTATTATATTACTAAAATTTCAATGAAACGAAAATTGACGATATCAGAACCTATTTACTTAAATAATCTCTTGAGTATACATCGAATTAAAAACCTAAATTCGAATTTACTTCTTTACCACTTTTATATAAAAATATTGAGCCGTTATTTTTTAAATTATATTATATATATAAATTTATTATTCTTATACATAAAAAAACACACCAGTGATTTGACTTGTTTACTTTACTTCAAATCTCGCATTTTTTCTAGCTTGTCATGTTTGGTTATTAGATTTTATATTGGACCTACTGTTTAAAGTGGTATCCGAACCACTAATAAAAAAAAATAATTATAATGGTCTCTCATACGATTAAACGATACAATTTTTGAACAAACTTTCAGACAATTTGACGGCTTTATTTACATTATTGATGTCCAATGTTTTTCAGACGATTTATAATTACTATAATTTTGAACTGCACTTACGTTAATTTAAAAGTAATGACTATATTATTTCTTAGTTTTACTTATTATTTTGTATGATTCTCCATACAAATTTTTACAATTAACATCAGTCACATCCGGGTTACCGCGGGTTTCTCACCTGTGGGACCAATTTTGACCAATGTTTTCATTAATGATATCTCGCAATAAATTAATTACTCTAATTTCTTTCTCTTTACCGATGATCTTAAACTCTATATCAAAATTATAAATAGTACGGACTGTATTAACCTTTAAACCGATTTATGTAATGTACAACGGCGGGTATGATGTTTAATGTAGGTGAATGCTACGTTATCACTTTTTCTAAACTACGTAATTTAATTCTTTATACGATTTTGAAATTCAGAATAGCTTATATACGTCACGAGTTAATACTGTTAAAGATCTTGGTGTAATTTTTGATAACAAATTGAGTCTTGCTCCACAAACACACACACACCCATCAATTACGTTTATAAAACACCTCTCAATGATAAAGATTTTACCAATAGAAATACGTTAAGATCATATCTAACACTTGTAAGGTCGACCGTGCCTTATGCATTACCTGTTTGGACCCCACACTAGGAAGTTCACATTGATAACACTAGAGTGAGTACAACGTAAATTCTTTCGTTATGTTGCACTTAAATTGAACCGACCTATGATATTATATGATAACGATTATAATAATATAGCTTTAAATCTTAGAATTTCGGTAACACAGTATAATGGTGCAATTTTTTAGTATAAAACTATAGGGCGTCTCATCTGCGGCAGCAAATCTCTCCGGGTGGCTCTAACTTGTTTCCACTTCCCCCACCCAATTTCGAAATTTTCAATTTGTGATACTGAATTTGAATTCAGCGACCCCGAAAACCCCCGAGTAACCAGTTCCGATAAAATTCAAAGTAAATTTTACGTAATATTCGATACTATATGTTTCCCATTTTTCTTGTCGGTTTATCACGGCCACCGATTTATCAATTTTATCTTGTATTTGATCTTGAATACCATTGAACTTTGATTCAATCAATAATTAAAGTTTTTATGTTTATCAAATTGATTCCTCATATATCTGATTATTTTATCAAAATCCCGGATAATTACTAACTCATTACTTAATATACAAGTATCGTAGATTATTTCTAAATAGTACATTTCTAAAAAAAATGTACAATTTCTAAAAAAAAAGCAATGAATGTATGACCCAGGTACTATTAATAATGCGTTCTCGGTATTTTATTTCCTTACAATAGACAACTATCTAATAGGGCCAAGGTCACTAATTGCTACTTTTACCTTTGTACATTTCAATGTTTTATCAATACCCAGTTTACATTATAAGTTACATGATTTTGCTACCTAGAGAAATGTAAAGAAGCACACGTAAATTTCTAAAATGTATGTTATTTACGCAGCTTATCATTAAGCAATGACGACAAAAATTAAATAATTGATGAAAATTGATGGTTGGTTATTAAAAACATGAGTTTTTGTTACGTCGTTTAAAAAGTATGATGCGAGGTGCACTAAAAAGCTGCTTACGACAGCTAAGTCTCGCTAGAGTTGCACTACGTATTTTAGATGACATAACTGTACAGCTACTATCTGATAGATATAGCTGATTAATAAAAAAAAATTTTATCACGAAAAGGAAAGCCTTTTCTTATGGCGATAAAGTAGATGGTCGCAACATTATCTCTATCGACAGTGTGTGAAGTTTCTGTTACTGGGAACATGGATATAGATTGATTATAATAAAAAGTCATAAATTAAGTTTATTAAAATATGTTTATTATACAATTCATTTATAACAACATATATATAAAACGAAATGATAAATCACCATAAAGACAAATTACAGACTCTATTTGCACCCATAAAGCTATACATATGAAAGCGACATATAATATATAAATCATATTTTCTCAAGATATAAAAACGCATAATAATTAAAAAGCACTTACCGTTACGTTTCATATTCCAAAAAAACAATGATGAATTTCATGAAAAGCTTCTTGCTGATAACGTATAGTTGTGGACGAGAGCATATAAAGGTATACTTGTCAAGCCGATAAGAATGCTGAAATGCTAAACAAGAAAAAACACGAGAACATGGTTTTATGATCTTATGACAAATGATGCTGATTTCCACTATATTCTTGAGCCGATATGTAAGTATATATATATATGAACCTGAAAGTTTGTTAAAGTAAGTTTCGTTATAGCACCTTTGAAATGTTATTACATATTTAGAAATACATTTTCTGTAAAATTAGTTTACATCTTCTTCAATTTATACATTTAGATTTTTGTTTAAGTTATTTAAGTTCAATATTTTAAGATAAAAACATTTTTTGATACATTTTACGCTATTTCTTTTTCCTGCCGGAAAGTGTCCAGAAAATATCGTAGAAACACACGTAAAAGGCAATTATATAAATAAAACTTTAAAGTTGATGACGTTTACGAATATCCAATTTCATATTTTTAATCATTTTCCTTCATATCTCATTGTTTCTCTGCAGTGGTCCTATCATGATAAGCTGGCTCCGATCTTAGTCGCGTTTTTTCCTTTTCAAATGCCCATAACTCCTAAATTTCTAGTCATTATCGTCTGTCAAGCATCCTTTCACTCTGATCGCGATTAATAGTTGAAGAAAATGGGCTTCAATTATTTTTATACTTTCGCGTTCCTATACTGATGATTCCCATACGGGATCCCACCTGGTAATTTGACGTGAATCCCACATACGAAAATATTGTCTTTTGGAATCAAAACAATTCTTGGATAGTTTTTAGACAGTTTTAATCAAGAAAGAAACATGTTTTATTGTAATAGAAATAGTCTCTGAGAAAAAGAATGAGTGGCACAATAAAAAATTTAAGCAAGAAAGAAACATAATTTATTGTGATAATATAGTAACACCATTTCAAAATCCCCATATATGCAATTTATATCACAATAAAACATGTTTCTTTCTTGTTTAAAATTGTCTATAATTGTCCAAAATTGCCTTCGTAACAATAAAACATGTTTCCTTCTTGTTTAGAATTGCCTTCGTAACAATAAACCATGTTTCTCTCTTGTTGAAAATTGTCCAAAATTATCTTCATAGCGTTAAAACATGTTTCTCTCTTGTTTCTTTCTTGTTTAAATTGTCTAAAATTATCTTCGTAATACCAAATCATGTTTCTTTCTTGTTTAAAATTGTATTCGTAACAATAAAACATGTTTCACTCTGGTTCAAATTTGTCTAAAATTGTCTTCATAACAATGAAACATGTTTCTGCCTTGTTTAAGATTGTCTAAAATTGTCTTCGTAACAATAAAACCTGTTTCTTTCTTAAATCGTGTAAAAGTATCTTCGTAATACCAAATCATGTTTATTTCTTGTTTAAAATTGTATTCGTAACAATAAAACATGTTTCGCCTTTGTTTCTGTCTTGTTTAAAATTGTCTAAAATTGTCTTCGTAACAGTAAAACCTGTATCTTTCTTAAATTGTGTAAAATTATCTTCGCAATACCAAATCATGTTTATTTCTTGTTTAAAATTGTATTCGTAACAATAAAACATGTTTCACCTTTGTTTCTGTCTTGTTTAAAATTGTCTTCGTAACAATAACACATGTTTCTCTCTTGTTTAAAATTGTCTAAACACATGTTTCTCTCTTGTTTAAAATTGTCTAAAATTATCTTCGTAATAACAAAACATGTTTCTTTCGTGTTTAAAATTGTATTGGTAACAATAAAACATGTTTCTTTCTTGTTTCTTTCTTGTTTAAAATTGTCTTCGTAACAGTAACACATGTTTCTCTTTTGTTTAAAATTGTCTAAAATTGTATTGGTAACAATAAAACATGTTTCTTTCTTGTTTATTTCTTGTTTAAAATTGTCTAAAATTGAACAATAAAACATGTTTCTCTCTTGTTTCTTTCTTGTTTAAAATTGTCTTCGTAACAACAACACATGTTTCTCTCTTGTTTAAAATTGTCTAAAATTATTTTCGTAACAATAAATCCTGTTTCTTTCTTATTTAAATTGTCCAATATTATGTTCGTAATAACAAAACATGTTTCTCTCTTGCTTAAGATTCTCTAAAATTGTCTTCATAACAATGAAACGCGTTTCTCTCTTGTTTCTTTCTTGTTTAAAATTATATTCGTAACAATAAAACATGTTTCTTTCACGTTTAAACATGGCTAGAAAATATCCCACAAATTTGTTGGCTCGAAAGAACATTTTCGTATTCCTCTATTCATAACAGATTCCACGTCAAATTCCCGCATGTGATCCCATATGGGAATTTTCGGTAGGGTTAGTATATAGGAATTGCTCTCTCTATATCTTCCTCTAATTCAGGTCGAATTATTGTCTCCAAGTCCCGTCCATTTTATATCATGTTCGCGATGAACATGTCGTGTTCGTAATAAACACATTTTCAATTGGTTTCTCCTTTTTTTTTTAATTCTTCGATACCTTATTCACTATTGTCGTTCACTTCCGCAGGCTCTTCCTGCTCCTGCGTCAGCGAGTACCAAGTCTTCGACGGTCTGCGGCCGTATACTCCCTACTACTCCCTATGCGTCCGTCACTCACCGGGTCACCCACTTCCCCAGAATATAATTCTCCTCCCTCGCATCGGCGCGACTTTGCGGCACGTTCACCTTCCCCCTCGCGTGGAGAATGCTCCACTTCCGGTATCTAAAAATAAATGCGAACATCATGCATCTCCCACACGCCAGATATATACGCATGCACTTACCCTAAGAACCCGCGTAAGAGATGGAATCCAAAACAATTATTATTCGCGAGAGTGACGTCCACGTCGATGACGATATACATCTATATCTAACCCCACGATGAGGACGTTCCGATCAGCGCTCCCGTTCGCGTGGTCGTCGTCTCCCGTGATGGTCGGACTCCAAGTTTTCTGTCCCGCAGATATATATATGTACACGGCGCGTGCAGGCGACATTCTGCGACTCCATGACGAATGCAGCCGTCACTTCGCGCGAAAGAGTAAGAGCGAGACAGCGCGGCAGTAAAAAAGCAGAGCACGACAGAAAGAGACAGAGAGAGAGTGAGAGAGGGAATGAATGTGTAAGAGTATAGTGCGCGACACGTATACATGGTATACATGTATATGCGAGAAGCGACCGACGCACCGGTCGAGGGCGGGGGTAGCGCGATACGGCGGGCACGGCGCGTACGAAAATCGGACGATAGAATACGGTGCTAAAAGGCGGGGACCGACAGTCGAGCGCGATCGCGTGCAAAGGCAAGTTGTGTCGTTCCGAAAAGGCGCTTTTCCGAACGCAAAGTTACGGGTACCGTTATCGTATATAGCCGGGCCCTCTCGTGTTCGAAATCGTATCGTCCAATCGGTGAGCGCGATCGCGCCTATGAAAAGACGCCCTTCATGTATATATAGGGGGTGAGAAAGAATCCGTATATATATACCGGCTAGTTCGGCGGGAAAAACCGTGCAACGTCGTTTTGCTCCGGACTCCGGAAGCAGATGCCCACGGCCCTTGGAACCACGCGGACACACGTTCCTCGCCGACGTCGCTGTTAACGTAACGTCCGTAATTCTCGCCTCCTGCTTCTTTTCCGCCCGACCTTTCGTGTCGCTGTCTCGCTCGCACTCGCGGCGAGTTTCTATATGTACTGGCTCTGACGCCGGTTGGTTCTATCTGTATTCCTATATGCAATTCGTTCGGTGCCTAAAGACGGCTCGAGCCTGACGTCCGCGTCGCGAAGAAGCCGCTGCCCGTAAGTTTCTGCATGCGGTCGTACAGGTGACAGGAGCCGGACAGACTGCAGGGAAAGGCCCCAGGAGGCGCCGAAGCCGTGGACAGGAGACCGAGGATTCCGAGCGGACGACCGAGCAGGTGGGTGTAGTCTCGCGTGTGCGCGGGTGCGTTTCGACAATGAGGGTGAGAGAGTGCGCGAGAGAGAAGATACTTTTCCTCTCGCTCGACTCCATTTCTCATTCGCGATTTTGGTTCGCTCCGTTTTTCAATTTTTCCGCATGTCGCCGGTCGGAGGATGATTTCGCCCGGGTGGTCGCTGAAAAAATTGCAAAATCCAACGGCCACGTCTGCGGTTTGAGGTTAGGACGCCGCGGGAAGGACGGATCGATTCGATCCTCGACCCGATGCGCCCGAGAACCGCGGCCGAAGCGATTTTCTATGTTTTACGTTTAAAAGGCTCATTTTCGATTTCGGAGTGACTTCGTAACAATACGTCATTTTTTTCATGTTTTTCCTTGAAACGGAGTCATGCGGGATTAGGCATGTTTACGGGGTGTTTTGCTAAACGAATGTGTCGGGAGTCAAGTTTTACGCGCACAGACAGAATTCGACAGCTGTTGAGTGATAAGTCGAGATATCTTAACGTTTTGGTGTTCTTGATAGGAATGGTTCATGTTGACAGTTCACAAATACGAACAGGGGTCAGTTGTCTGAGAAGAAAGACTTGATTCATTCATCAATGGTTTACATGATCCCTGTAAATCTTTCTTGAACTTATCTGTCTATTTTTGAAGTCTTTTCTTTGACAAGTATTACTAAAGCTCATTTACGTGTGAAAATGTGACTGAAAATATTTACTGCGCTCCATTGTGTAAGTAAATTAACAATAAATAATTGCGGTAGATTCAGAATGTCAATGATGCTTTTTCAATTTAATTATTTTATTTTAAAAAGTATCTGATGACGAAGAACTTCCTTTAAGAATTTTGCTCTTGTTTTAATGTACGTTACCCAATTGTGAAATTTTCAATTCTTATGAAAATATTGTATATTTCGCAATGTTTATATTTTTAATATATATCTATGTCGGTTTTTGTTTGTAATGTTACATTACGTTTTAATCGCATATTACAAAAGAGCTTTGGTATTTTGTTATTGAAACAGTTTTGGGGCTACAATAAACGAAACTGTTAAATTTATCAAAAATGCTAATACAGTACACCCTCAAACTGATTTACCAATTGGTTAATATATCATTATCTTTACCAATTTTGTCGGTAATAATGCTTCTATCTTAATTGGCTGCGTTATTAGATTCTTTTTAATGAACATTTTTAAATAGATATTGTATTTGAGAAGTTTTGTATCTACCATTAATACATGAAGTAACCTATGAACTTAAGTTATTTCGATAGCTTTTCAGATTACAAATCCTCATATAAAATCAACAAGTTTAAAATTACTATGTAGCATTCAAGGAACATGTAACTGTCAAATTAATCGTATTAAATGATTACACTATGATATTAATAACGCATTCAAGAACAAACACAAACGCTAAGACATATACATTCGTCAAAAAGTATATTTATATAATCATATTATGCTACGCAATTACTTTTATTTATTTGTGTACATAGTTATGAATTTCCTATATTGTATACTTTTTATATCAGTGCTTTAAATGTAGTAAATTAGGTAACCGTACATTTTTGATATTGTACATCGTAAAATTTTGTAATTAGTAACAAATTTTTAAAAAGACATATATCCGTAGTACGAGTACATAGTCATAACTCATAATATTTTGGTAAATAAGATGCAAAAAACAATAGTGTTTTTTGCTTAATGCATCGCACAGGTTTTCACTTCATATTAACCTATATCATACCCATTCCAATTTGTCAGTATGAAATAATTTTTTCTAAAACCATGATTTTTCTTTGTAATCTACTTTGTTTAGTTGTATTCTTAATAGAAATATAGAGGTAAAAATAGAGATACGTATGTGTGATTTGATCGTGCAGTATTATCATGGAACATTTATCTTAAAATGATTTCATTTTAGAGGTTAATGTGTAGCCTCTACTTTGAAAAAATTTGCATTAACGTCTTGTAATTGAACTTTTAACTATATATGGGCGCTAAAAGATTAAGTATATGTCATACATTTATCGTACATGTTTATAACTTCTTACTTGTTCAATTATATTTTTCAATATATATTTGTGACATTATTTGTAATTAGTGACAACAAAATTGTTGTTTTATCATTTTAATAGATAACTTTTTATCATTATTATTATTATAGGTCGTTATCGAACGCAATATTAATGAGTCGTTAATCGTGTATCCATGATATGAGCAACTTCTGACATTGCCGATATATTATCGTTTTATAAAAATAATCATCTTCAAATTATATCGGAAATATAATTATGTATTCTGCCATTCATGGATAATTCTATATATATATATTTTGTTTTCGTTATTTGCCAATATTTTATTCATAATTAAAAAAAATATGTTATAAACATAATAACAACGTATGTTTATTTTAAAATGCCTCAAAAAGCAAAAGTAGTTTCATTGTATATACTTTTTTTATCATATAACGAAATACGTCAACGTGTCTATATATCGTTGCATACGAATGCGTACATTCTATATCTAAAAAATACGATTAAAAAATACGAAGTTTTCCGTGTAACTGCGGCCATGGCAGCCAATTCACAATCATTAATTTTATCCAAGGGCTTTTGTTTATGTAATTCCATCGAGCAAAGTCCTGGCGTTTTTTAAAAGTCCAAATGCTTGATAATAATATCGATGTTCCTATATCTTGTAAAAAACGCGATAACGTATTGTGACCCAGAATTGGAGTAATGGACAGATATGAATTTTGTATGATGTCATCTACGTATACTTGTTATACATATATTTTTATACGCATTTTAAGGTATACATCAAACGTAAAAAAACGTCCCTTTAAATTTTTTGGAGTAGAAATTGGAGCGAAAATCATTTAAAAGAGTACATTTTTAACACTTTTTAAAGTAAATAATAGAAAAAACTTAATTATTTTTTAGAATGAAATTTCACTCTAGAAGCGAGGACTCTGTTAAAAAAGTGGTCCAAATTATTATTTGAATAAATTTATAAAGATCATTTTATACAATTTTAACAGAAGCGATGATAATCCACATGAACGAAGTGAATTTTTAAGAGATAGCATGCTTCTCTTCTTAAATATAACGGGAATGAATCACTATCCGCGATAAGTAGTGGTTTTGTTTTCTGAAAATTGTGGCTGTGGCTGATTTGCTTTTCATATTTACCATTGAATCTATTCATATTCGACTTCGTTGTTATTGAGATAATTATAGACCAATAATTGAAGTTAGAAAGGATGTATAAATGATGTAAAAGATATATGAGGGTCCCTTGACACTTTCGCTACCACAATCCATGATTGTAAAATCATCAATGTATGATAAATTTAGGAGCGTTTCACTACTTTTTTTTATGTACAATATAAAATTCTCTCGTATTTCATTTGAAAAACACTATACACACATATAATTGTTCGACACGTAGATAAAAACTAATGTTTTTGACGAACATAATAATGTTTGCCAAGAACATTTTGTGTCATGAACAAACGTAGTTGACTTGGATTGTACTCAATACTATATCTATACATATCCATTCGCCGGAGTGGTAAACTATTGAGTAAATTTATATTATATTACTACATTTAATTCAGCTGACTAAAATATAAGTTGAAATAATGACAAATATCTTGTTACAATACAAAAATATCTCTACCATTATCATCATAGATAATATTTATTAAAGATTTGAGATAGTAGTCATTAATATGACATTATATTAAATGGTAAGATATACATTCTTATTCTCTAGTTGGCAACATTTATTATCCCCGTGTAATTGAGTAAAGCTTGTGTCATTTCACTATATGGTCTTTGAAATAAATAATTAGCATTATTTTTTATACACTAAGATGAATAATATATACCGTATATAAAACGATACAAAACAATGGCAACATTGTAAGATTCTGAAAGTTCGTAAGTTGGCAGCATTGGATGCTTATTGACACTTTCGGAGGTAAACATTACCAACTTAATCTCTGCTTTTCGCAAATAACATAGAAGCCAAACGTGCATAACGAGACATCGGCAAATTTGCAGTGTTGCCAAATTTTCAATTTTATCTTTCGATAAAATTGTCGAATGTATAATATCTTCAATGAATGCTACAGTGTTTTGTGTTCAAATATTTTATATATACGTAACTAACATATCGAATTGGTTTGTTTAATGGAAACATCTTATTCTCCGTCCGAGAGAAATACGTATATATAAGTATAAAATTGGAACATATATAGGATAATGCATATGTATGAAAATTATGACCGTAAGGAATTCAAGCACAGCTATTTCGAGAGACATTAAGAGAGTCCCAAATTGTAGGTCTATAAAACTACAAATTTTTTATCGCTTCTATATCAATGGTTTCAATCTGTTGTTGCGTAGTACGTTCTATAGGTTGTTAAGCTATAAATTTTCGGTTTTATTTTTATAATGAAATATTTTTGGTGTTTTAAGTATTTACGCGTTTACTAATTGGATATTACATTTGGTCTTTCATTTGATTTACCTTGCAGCCACATTTGTTTTCACACTTCATTATAGCCCCCCCCCCCCCCCATGCTTTTTTTCTACGGCGTCTCCTTATATTACTGTACTGTACCTATATTTATATTCGCATGTATAACTATATATTATTTTATGTAACTTATCATTTTTCAAAGACATTATTTTCAAAAAAAAAAAAGTTTATTTTACAATCGATTAATATCTTGTGCCCTCTAAATGGCCCCAGACAGTTGCAGCCACAGTAAAAAGGTAAAGAAAAGCCCAGGGCGCCTAGACTTTTACGTTTATAAATTAAAACCAACTTTACGAGCTCTTTATATATACATTATGTATGTGTAGAGCTTGAGCTTTACACTACTGCGCTATT
Organism: Trichopria nigra; assembly: GCA_030522945.1. Taxonomy (NCBI): domain Eukaryota; kingdom Metazoa; phylum Arthropoda; class Insecta; order Hymenoptera; family Diapriidae; genus Trichopria; species Trichopria nigra. The sequence goes on along the minus strand of JAPYZR010000794.1, from coordinate 29,830 downwards.
CTTAATAGTTCACACGTGTAAGTAAAGCAGAATTTAATCAGGATAATGTTTTAAAGGAGATATTTTACTCATTTTTTTACTTGTGGACAGTGCACGTGAAATAAATTCGTGTCAATCAAAACTAAATCATTTTTACAAATGCGTCATTCGTTCGTATCGTTTAAAAAATTTCTTTTCTGTACGGTCAGTTTTTGCTGTACCTATTCATCATACTTTTTACCATTTGATGCAAATTATTCATATTTGACATTCGTAATGATTTCATAATAGACGGAATATCCAGTTTCATCAAATTCGAGTGACTTGTGTAATTTCAAATGTCAGACCACTTGATTAAACGAGCCATTTTAATCGTGGAAACTTTCATATCGTATCCGTAATTAGGAATCTTAAATGAATACGCGCTAAGCTTTGCTAAACTATTGTTTTTCATTCGCACAAAAATGCAATTACAATTATAATAACACACACACGAATGCAATGTAATCGATTTACTCTGGAGAAGGTTTCTTGTGTATAACGCCATCTTGAGGCATAAGTGCTGACATACATTGTCGAATTAGTTAATATTTAAAACGATCATTTGCGATATAACACATGGTCTCTTCGATTTTTGCGGCATAAAATTTTAAACGTTGAGTAATATTGACCTAGAAATAGAAAGTATCAAATATGCTCTAGCAATAAAATGTGCGCATATTTCAATTTATTAGTTTTCTTTTGTTTTAATTTTGAATTCTATTCAATTCAGTAAGTATTGACAATATTTATTTAATTATCATTCTAGTCATCAAATATAACGACAAGGAAGGTTTGCGTATAGATCTTTTTTAATTCATTTTATTAAAGTAGCGCCAGGATCGAGAGTCTTCTTTGAATGGAGAAACCAGTGAATAATATATATATACTTTATTTATTAAGTTTGGGATTTATTTGTAATAGAATTAATAAAAGTCAACAATTTTAACAAGCGAGTTTATACATAACAAATGTCATAACTTAAAAACTCGTTTGTTTAAAAAGAAGGCTACAAATTAATGTTTACTCCGTAATAAAATTACGCCGTTGTACAAGAAAATAACTATACTAAATGTCGTATAATGGTGGATTCATTCAACTTTTCCGCACCTCCTCGCTGAAGTGTATTAGGTACTTTTTGTTTTAACTGCGTGGACTGTACAGTATAGCCTGCATTCTCTCTGATTACATGTTATTATATATTTGCACCAAGCACGTGAGATTTGCTTGAAGAAAAATGAGAAGTTCGCCACTTTTTAACGTATTCGTTAAATGATTCGCGAGTGGTGGAAAAACATACACGAGGAGGAATGATTGTCATTGAGTTTGAGCATGTAACGAGTGACTTTAGGCGCTAAGTATATAGACTTCAATGAATTAGAGAAAGTAATAAAACTGGTCCAGTGGGTACAAGATTCATTATAACGCAGTAGTTAGTAAGATATTACTTATTATGAATTTATACGAATGTTTTTTTTTTTTTTTTTTTTTTTTTAAACTCTAAAATTGTGAATCGTATCTGAGTTTTACTCATTCAAAAATAAGATGACGTAAACTCTTTTTTTTTTTCTTTTTTTTTATTATGTAACATTTCGAATAAGCCACGAATAATAATTTATTTATAAAGAACTGGATGTGCCACATTCTAATTTTAAAACGTTTGCGTAATGAATATTGAATACTAAAGTTTATATTAAAATAAATTATAAATAACATATTTAAAAAATTCTCGCGTACCACACAAGTGCGAAAAATAAATACCACTTTTTAAGAAGAAAGATTACGTTCGAACGGAATAGGTAAATCTTACTCTTTCTCAACCCTATTGAATAGTAACAGTACACACTTTTGAATAGATGATTCGATTTTTATGAAAATTGACATTCAGGGATTTTTGTGGTCGTTGAATACGAATCTGAGCTCAGCTTTAAAAAATTCAGTTATGTTACAAATTTTTCCGCCATCTTGAATCCGACATTTTGAATTTTTTACAAATGAATTTAGATTCGTAATCAGCGATCCCGAAAATTCCAATATAATGATTTTCATAAAGACATGTCTGAAATTGTCCTTATTAATTATTTTTAGTTTTTAAATAGGTTTTTATTTTTTAGAACTTATCTATGAATATCAAAGAATTAAAAAAATATATTGAAACTTTTGCACGTAAATTTTGATTTTGTAATACCCAGTAATAATAAAATTTTAAAAATTCTGTAAATCGAATTCGTCATTGTATATTTTTATTTTGATTTTTGTTCAACTAGAAACTATTTAGGTGATCTCCTTATTACTCATTAAATGTTAAGTGTTGTATAATCTCCACTTTAGGATCACGTAAACACGGCGATTGGTTGTTATTATAAGGTGTGAAGTAAATCCCAATCTCGGGGTATACCTGGGGGTAGTCGTTCGTTTAGAGTCAGCTTACCTTAAGAAGGATGATTGTCAATTCAGTGTCAAAGAGATCCTATTGTTTTGTCAGGATACATATATACTTTCCAAACACCAAAGTATCAGATACACGCCAAGAATATCTCGTCTTATAGTGTAATAATGACTTTTAGTATTCATTCAATCATTGATCTCCCGAAACATTCGAAGTGATAAATCCGTTATCTAATTTACAAAGTTGTAAATATGTAATTCTTGTTGACTTTAATAGTTTTGTATATCAATTACTTCAGATTGAATTTCCAATAGTGTACGTTGTTTATCATTAGAGAACATAACGATTAAGTGGCTAGTAATAATGTGTAATCCAAGCTGAATTTATGTGGAAACGGTTATACAATACGCATTATCATTGCGATTATTACATGAGCCGTCATCTAATAATTTATTATTTTTATTCCCATCAATCGTACATTTTATTTCCGACGCGATTATTTCACTACTTTGCGATTATTTCACTACTTTATTACAATTTCACCTTTATATTATTTTAATATTCGTTTGTTTAGATTTTTATTTTTTTTTTTTTTTTTTTTTGTTGAAACCGTTCATTAAGTCTTGTCTTAAAGCGATAGGTTTTCTTATTTAGCGTTAATATCTTGCGCAAATTCTTCGGGAATCCCGCGGTTCGTTACTTCCGCTTTGAATAGGCGACACGGCAACACTTTCTCCTTCGATACGCACGGGCTCAAGCTGCTTTTTTTTTTATTTCTAATCGCATCCGAAACAACCGATGCAATTGCACAAATTGTTAAATCACACATACGCAATTGACGATAATTTACCACGTCTCTGTAAATCACGCTAAAGGGTTCCTATATATCTTAAAAAGTTTGTAACGCTTCCAACGCTTGCCTGAAATGGCTAAGGAACGATTTTACGAATTGCATGTGTGTCATATTACATCAGGGTAATTGTTCTTTTGCTTTCTTTCGGTTCAATTTCCTTCACCTACTCTTTTATTACTTATTTACGTTTTTATGAATGGCAATAATGTAAATATTTTTCAGGATGAATTGTTCCAAAATTATTGTAACCGTATATAAAGAAATTAAAAAGCTCTCTTTGAGTGCGAAGTAGAAGTTTGAGCGCGTTAATTAAGGCTTTATTTTGAAAGAGTGCCGCCATTGTAGTGTGTACATAAATGTTCCAGATTTTACCATTTTGACAGTTCAAATATACATTCATAATGACAAAGGAAAGGTGTCGAACAATTATACGGGCCAAGTGAAATCAAATCTATATATGTTTACTTTTTTTCATTATAGGGAAGCTGGACGAATTCGTTTGAAATAAATAGTACAGTGCGACAAAAAAAAATATATATATAGTAAACGATATGAAAACTATAGGATTTACTTTTGACAGGAATCTGGCCAGAGCCGTACGTGTAATAAAAATTCTTCTAGGGATTTTAAGGGCTTAAAATAACACAATAATAAAATTACTTCAAATAACAACAAACATTTTTTTATTTCTTATTCATCTTATGAATACTATAATAATTAACAATGTATTAAAGTAGAACATTCAATAAATATAATGAAATAAGATAATATTATTGATAACAAGAGAATAACCAATTGTTAAAAAAAAAAATAAATAGAAAACAAAAATTGATTGTTATATAAAATATATTTTATTTCATATATTTGATTTATTAATAAAACTTTGTGAAGCTAGAAAAACTAATACATTAATGATATACATTAACAAACACCAAATATATCATGTTTCATTATTATTTAAATTTCAAAACTGTGAATACCAGATAAATTTCGTCCCAACCAGACTAAAGTGATCGTGAATATCATTAACTTGACAAAGGTGTTCAAGTCGAAAAATTACGACTTTACAGCAGCTATTGTATTGCGGCACGGAATATTCAACGAATGTGCATTTCATTTTAAGAGTCCAATAGCTGCAGACCGCAGGCATCGACGTCGCAAAAACTCATGTAAGAACTATGCCATTATTGGTAACTGTTATGTGATCTTTGTAATCAAGTACCATATTTCCGTTTCAAGTCCACTCGTTAAATGTCCGTGAATTAACTCGCTCTATTTTCTTCTTTCTATATAAGAGCCCTTCTGCGTTTACTATGCTTGACATAGTCACAGTCTTTTTATTAATATGATATATATACTCTATTATCCCTATTGTTTGATATATTTTTTTTACATAAAATAAAAATGTTCATTTTTATTACAGTGACGACGGTAACAATAAGATGACAAATTAAAAACATTGTTTGAAAAATTGCTTAAACAATTAATAATTTGAAATTATTGTAAATCTACCAGAACTATACACAGAATTTAAATGTACATTTTTTTATAATATTATAATTGTTTATAAATATTTATTATGAATTTAAAAAAATCATGTGCATTTTTTAAATCCAAATTACCAATGAAAGATTGCTTCTATAATGCGGATTCAATTTTTAAATTAAATCATTGTTAATAACAAATAAATTTTATAAATTACTCAATACTTAATTCCGATTGGGCAACTAAACTTTACTTAAAAGTACCAAATATTTTTTTCAGTGTATAGTATTTCTTCGATGATTGAAAATCACTTCTTTTTCTAATCTTTTTGCTGGGAATTTTACGCTAACTTCGACGTAATGTCAGCTTACCGTTAAAAACTCCTTCGTATTAAGGTATTTAATAAACGACAGAATTTTGTTCGACATTGAAATCTACTCAAATGACGGAAATATCTAGGTATAAATTACAGTAATCTCAGTTAATTTTGCTATGTGTGGTTACTGCATTCATCGAACAACATTGATCATCTAATGCCGGAAACACTGCTATCCGTCAGATATTAAACATATTCTGCTTAACATTGTATTGTTTTTATTTTTCATTGTTCAATTTAAATTTAAAATTTTTCAGTTTTATAATAAACATAAGCAATCAAAATATATATATGCCTAGTCATCGTCTCAAAGAAAGAAAGCAATAATAATGTTTTTTTTATCATTATTTATCATTATTTATCATTATTTATGTAAGATTTGAAAGTCGCTCTTAATTAGTGCATTGCTCCATTTAATCAATGTATGTTTTATCACTATTTGTTTGATTTGTTGAGATTCAATTAAATTCACGATTCGTATTTTTATAATTTGATTGATTTAACGGGACTGACTTTGATATATGGGTAATAAATTGGAATGCAATAATAATGAGGAACTATTAGAAAATTGCATTACCGAAGTGTACATATTAATTACTGTAATCAAAACAGTATATAAAACAATATTTGTTTATGGTATAATCGATGTGCAGCGCGTGTAATCAGAATTCAGCATTTCACAATTGAAGTTATATAGTTAAAGGTTATTAATAATGTATGATTCTTCTTCGTGGGATATTGTACTATACTACACGGACAAAAGTTTTATTGGAAATTTTACTATAATATATTTTTTAATTGTTATCTTTACGTTTATAAGTATTTACTGTATCACCTTCAGATCTGTACATTGGAATGTAAATTTAACGTAGTTTAATTCTATCGCAATATAAGGAATAGTAGCTACAGCTATAGATTTATAAGTGAGATTTGACAGATAAAGAGAAAGCACGTGGCTCATCCCCGGCCAAATTTCACGCTTTCAGGCTTCAACAATACCCAAACAAATAAACAAAAACTTTTTCAATAATAAATTGGAGTTCACGGTTCATATATACACGAGAGCCGATTATAGACGTAAATGAAATGTCATGATTGGAATTTATCGGCGACGACTTACTCATCGCGTGTCTCCCCCCGCGCGTGTTGACCTCTCCGTCTCGTCTTTTTTTAATCGCCAGTATCACGAGATGAAGCTACTTTTATTTTTATCGTGGATGCGCAAGGCGAGTGACCGGGCGTATTTTCTGCCGATAATCTCTAGGCGCTCTCGACGGGAAGTAGTCCAATAAAAAAATCAATAACTAAAAGACCGCGCCCTGTCACGCGAAAATGTGTCGCATTCGTGGGGACACGGTGTGGTCGTAATCCCACGTCCACGCGAGAAAACAATGCCTCTTTTTCTCACTGTAAACATCTAATCGAATTTCCCCTCGAGATGCTCGAGACGTTTCCGTGAATTCCGTATAGTTGTAATTAATGCTGTTTTATATTGGGGGGCCTAATACTTTTTAAAACGCGAGAAAATATCGGAACGATCAATTGGACATGTCCTCTTAATTTGGATAATTGTCGTAGGAGATCTTACCGCTATATCACCGGTACAGATTCCACGATTACTTTCGTTTTGCAACTATTTTTATATAATTGCTTCTAAACACTTTTTTAATGCGAAGAGTTTGAAAGCGATTGAAAACAAAATTTAAATTGAAGTAAAAAATTTTATACAATCTCTTTCTAACTGACGACGTGGGTATATGTAACGTCGAAGAATCGGAATAGAGCTGTCCTATACAAATGTATTTCTTCCTATAATTTTCAGGGAGTGTTAGGGGCGGGCTTTTTAGTAAAGGGTCGTACATATTTCTATGCTTTTACTCGTTTTATACAAGTCGAAATTGTTCAGGGCAAATCCAAACCGATCAACCTAATTTACGATTCCTCGCGTGATCTTTTGAGCTTTTGGTTCTGTTCAAAATGGACAGATGTACATTTAGGAGTTACAAATGTTTGATTTTTTCTTGTTCTCTTGAGTTCTGACACATGCATGCGTGGAAAAATCAAGTTTTGCGCCCTAACTACAAAAATCAATAGTTTCGGTCTGACTTGGCTTGTGGTAAAAGTTAATGATTATATTCTTTTGGATTCTTTCTTTTATTGTTGTGTAGTAGTTGATATGAATGTTTATATGTAGTTCACGTGCTATTATGCAAATTATTCTCAATTTTGTTTACTTTTATTGTAACTATATTTCAAGATCGCATTATATAATTGGGGATACAATTGTGAAGGAATATTTTAAATACGTAAAATTTTGTATGTAAAATGTAAAATTCACAATTTTCCTTAAAAACAAAGTATATAATGGAGTCGCGCATTATAAGAAAGATCTACGAAATTTGAATTTGAATTCAACAGAACCATTACGAGTATCTTATGTTGTAAATTGGAAAGTTTTATCCGGTTTATGTCCGATTATGGCGAGAGAAGTAAAAGAGAGAAAGATGTATACGAGAATGACTGTTGCGAACTCATTTTAAAAATACTACGCTATTTCGTAATGCTTATGGAAGCTTGGGGATCATTTGGCATTGAGAACAGTCATGGATAGCGTTTTGCTTTGTTTAATGGAAATGTCTTCTGCGGTCCGATTACTATATATATACGTTGAGTCTGCAGGGAGTTACGAGAGTTCAACACCTATACGAGATACACAAGGATAAATTTAGAAAAACATGACTAGATATCTTATAAACGGATGCAGGTTCAAAGGTCTCTATATCGCTTTCATATTTTGCATGTACAGTTAGAAAAACAATATAATTGAATATTGTACAAGTAGCGACTTAACCTATAAAATATTTGCAAGCTATACTGAATGAAACCTTGACGCGAGGCAAGAACGCTCGGAAATGACCTGTTTTATTTTTATTACGGGCTTTAAACTGAAGACGAACGAAGAGAAAACATAATCTATTATTGAAATACATTACTTTTATCTTATTTGTCACGTGCATCGTTAATATCGATATGCAGGTTTAAAGCTTCGTTTTTCTATTCAAAATGTCTAAAATTGGTATTTCTTCACTGATAGAAAAAATTCGCTATCCTAGCGAAAAGTTCGGTATTGCAGCGAAAAATTTGGCTGCTCTACCGAATATTTAGCTGTAATAGCGAATGTTTTCTATCAGTGTTGAATGGGTGAAATTTCATTTTCGGGACATTTCACCGGTTTCATCTTTTAATCAACGTATAGATATACATTTGATATGAATCATCCGGATTGTCTCTCCGTTACGCCCTGTTTCGTTTCGGGAACGACTATATATATATATCTATGCGTAATTAACGATTAGAAAAAATGACGCTGTTTTTTTGTAGTTTCAGAAGTTAATGTCTTGACATTTCATAAAGACTCGAGTTTTGTCCAGTGTCTTGAAGTACAATAGGATTTACACCGAAAGACGTTACGGTATACGAATTGCATTTCAACTGTTTACACCGTGACCCGTGGTTACACCTGAAAATTACTGGAAGGTGACAAATTGTCTTCGCACGTATATGCTCGTTTTTTCTCGTATTTTTTTTTGTTACCGTACACACATACGAAGTTGCACATGTATTGTCTACATTAGTATATATGTATAGATATACAGTAATGATAGATATATAAAGATAGTAAATGATGGCGCGTATGTTTTTCTGATGACAATTTTTCGACAATCATATACAGTAATTAACAAAAAGAATGTGATGTTTCTAAACATAAAAAAAAGACCGAGAAAGTAGCACGCGCGCATCAAAACATAATGTTGTATATATGTGTCACAAAAGCACCACGACGATTGTTCTATATGACAAACAACGTGTCGTATATGCGAGTGAAAAAAGTGCAAGGCAAAAACAGTGCATTTTTTAAAATAAATCGACCGATTTACTGATTAAAACATTTAAAGATAAATAGCTTTAGTATTTATTATTACTCATTATTAAGATCATCTTTTTCACAGTAATTAAAAATACAATTACAAATTAGGTTCAATTCAAAACGTTTAAAATTACTTTCATATTTAAGCTAATAAATTTTGATTCTTTTGAAAATATAGATACATGAAAAAGCACATTAAAAAAAGGGAAAACGTGTAAAGTATCATAATTTCATTGTCAAGCATCTTCAGCGGGGATTATTCCCATGAATGAAGCAGCAGCAGCATCCTTCAATGTAAAGAGCACCTATTGTTTAGAAAATGTAAAGGTAGATCAGTTCAATAGCACACGCGTGCTTTGCCTCCGATGCTCGATGATAAAAGGAATTAAGACTGCTTGCTTGCATTTTTTTTTTTTTTTTTTGGCTCGTTCAAGAAATCCGATTCCGCTAAATCGTCCAAAACAACACCGGCTAATGTTACAATGTAAATAATGTATTGTTTAAAAATTGCATAATTTTATGTGAAAGTTGCAGTGTTTGTTATTGTGTTATTGTCGTAATGTTGTATTGTTTGCGTCTTTGCCTTAAGTAAGTGCTTAATTACACGAAATTTAATCGCGAAAAGTTTACTTACGAAGAATAAATTTCATTGCCTTGAAACAATTGACTGATTAAACCTAGATTCTCAACGTTTACGAACCGATTGTCATTTTAAGAAAATTTAATGTAATAAAAGATGATGGTGTTCGAAACGTTGAAGGCCAACGAAAATCATAAAATAGTACGTAGTAGTCTTCTCGTCTTCCATTTTAATATCTTATCGCACGAATATATATATATGTAGAGACGCCTGTTATTTGTTTCTGTTCCTTCCCAAAATGATCAATAACTCTAGAGTACAATAATTTATAACTATAAATCCTAATGTTACAAACAAATTTTCTGAAACATGCTGCAATGGGTTATAATTTATGGTGGATGTAGGTCAAAATTCCTATTGTTCAGAACGCAAAGGACTAAATACTCGAAATTTTATTATAAAATAATTCAAAAAGTGAGAAAGATTAACATTTTTAACAAAAACCCGAAAGGTTCAAAGTTTCGAGTGATTGGACGCAGGTTCAAATTCGAAAATTGGTTTTAAAGATTACAAATTTTTACATATGTGTGTTTTTATGTATGTAACCATTGCAGTTTTACATTTCTTAATTTGATGCAATAATTGTAATAAAATTTTAGGGTATTTAGCACTATTGCGTTTGGACCAGTTGGGACCTAACCCAATCACCAACTCAATAATTAAGTAACCCCAACTAATTAGTATGTTGGCTGTTTGAATAAAATGACGTTTATATACAGATTCGGCGCCGAAAGAATACATGTTGAATGATTATTTAGTTCTCATGCGACGCTCCGAAGGCATGAGGACGTACTTAGCGAAGACGCGACTCATCGCGCGCCGTACTTCTCCTTTGGCAAATCCGTAGGATCTACTTTCCGGTTTACGGCTGCGGTAACCTTACGTAAGTCAGAAAGAGATGTAACTAGTTGGAGAAGATCGACGAGAAAGTTTCCGCCCGTGGCTGCGAGCGATTACATCGTCGTTTGCTTTATCGATACGTAAGACGAGCCATGAATACTTGGTCCCCTCCTAAGTGTGTCAACGTGAATTCCACGCGGCTCGAATAATCACGATTTTGCGTTTTTTTAACTGATCGGCAAATGATTGAAAGTGATGGCGGATGATGTTATTTTGTCGTGGGAATCGACGGTGTTTAATTGAAAACTGAAATTTTCGTATGGCTCGCGCTTCATCGTTCATAATTTACGGCAAAAGGAACGTCTCGTATAATGGAATTCTAGTTTCGTAATGGTAGCTGGAATATTGTGTAATTATAATCCGTACGTTTTTTTTTTTTTTTTATATATCATCTCTTCGTCTTGTATAGAAACCGGAACCTCTTTTACTTTGGCGTACCGTTATTAAACAAACATTCTCAGCGTGCGTGGAGGTTCGTATCCGTTCCTCTCTTCCGTTTTGTTCTTTTTATAGTAAATTTTTAACACTGCGCTTCCGTCTTTTAGCCTTGAAATGCTTTTGACAGATCTGGAACAAGCTGAATATTACTGAAACTCGTACGATGTTGGAATTCCACATCTGAAGGAATCGCGCTGTAAATATATAAAATCTGCAGGTGTATGTCTCGCCAATTCTTCTTCATCTTCTTCTCGAAAAAAAAAATATACAGATATTTCCGATGCAATTTGTCCAGGTATTCCCGACTCTGATTAACCCGCTCAAAAAGTGAATCTCGTATATAAGTACTCCAAAATGACGTATATCTCCGTACGTCATAATTACAGACGAACTTTTATACTCATCATCACCGTTAACCGGAACTTTATCCTTTTCGCCAAAGACCCCAGATGTTCTTGGAATCTTACATATGGAGTTATTATCGTAACAGTTACCATTTGATTTATTGCCGTTTTGATTTATAGATTATACAATATATGTTGTAACAGTAGAGTGAATAATTACGGTACACGCAGAGAAATAGTTGTGGGGTACGGGTATATAATGATGGGTCCATCAGACTCGTATTGCTATAATAGGGTCACTGCCACGCGTATGATGATAAGACCACTTCCATCGTATGTTTATCTCTGAAACAAAAACTGTCGAAGGAATATATTAATTTCAATTTGCAATGAATTTATGAATATATTTATATCATTTCAATCAATGATTGATTGATCATCATTGATCACTAATCCTAATCCTCCCTATAACGAAAATTTTACCTTATTCATTCAACATTAATATTTAAACATTATCTAAACATTCTAACATGTATGATCATGTTATAAACTTGAAATTCCTTAAAATTACATCCGGCTAAAAATCTTATGGCCGCACAAATAAGTTTCAGTGACATCCGGAAATTGTGGATGTCCTACCACAGAAACGTTTCAAATGTAACTTTTAAATCTAAAATCTTCCTTTTGGATCTTATACCAATAAGAAGAAAAAAAAGAGAATATTTCAGAATTCATTGTTTACAACAATTTGAATATAAAATTTGATGAAATATTTCAATGCTTGATGGATTGAACATATTTTCGATTTTCTAAATCACAAATAATCGATCTGGTATATATAAATGCCCTCGTCACCCAATCGCACCCTCGTAACCATCGCCAAAACATCATCAACTTTCTTCACACGAATAGACGGGAGGTCAGGCTGGACTATATATATATAATCGTGAATCGCACCAGGCTGTTCTTTATCGACTAGAGACCGGGTCTATTTTCGCGAAAAATTGCCTTCTCTTGCACTTGCACGGAGAGATCTCGTTCTCGCCTTGCGATATTGCGAAAGTGAGTTAGTATGTAAAGACTCTTGCACGTTCATGGCTGAATCCTTGATGTTCTTAGCAAGGTGCGCAATGTCGAAGCGGCTCATTTCCGCACAAATTGAAATTGCTTCACGTGCTTTACATTAGCTCTTTTATTACCCGCTCGCGGTTATCAATCACTGTTTGTGAAAACAATTGTGTTCATGACGGTGAAAAAAAGGAGCCAGAATCAGCATCCAGAACGCTGGGGATACCTCAAAAAAATCTTTGTAGAATTCATATTAAAAAAAGTCACGAAATCACATTTTTGCTGATTGTGGCTGCTGCGTAGATTTACCATTATATTATTGTTTACTGATTTTTTAATCACTGCTCGATAAAAATATACCTTTCCTATTATTCAGATTAGGTGTTTTATACAATGAAAATAGAGATTAATGGTGATTAATGAAAAAAATGTAGTTAATGTCGGTTAGAATAGCTTTTAAATTTACAATTTTAGACATTTATAGGTCGAAGAAAGAAAAAATTACACTACATCAGTAGTCAATTATAGTGGAATTAAGTCGTTCTTAACTTGATTATAAAAGCAATACATTTTGCTATTTACATCGTGAAAATTGATTATTGTCGAGAGTCAGCTTAATTTATCGTTCTGGTTTTTTCTTAGTCTTCAATTAGATACTACGTTACTACCGAGCGTAAAGATAAGATTTCTTAATTCTCGTAACGAAGAAATTTCTATTTGTCCCGAATCCAAATTTACAAAGACAGGCAGCATAATAAATATTGTCAAAATGACAATAACAATTAAAACAAAATTAAATTTATTCGAAGAAAAAGAAAAAACGATAGTTTTTGAATGAAAGTACGATAGTTATTACAATTAACTACATGGCATTTTTAATAATATTTAATTGTAAAAATATTATTAATCATTTTTTATTGGAATGTCTTGTTCGTTCTGTTAAAGTTAACTGAATATTTACAGAGAGTGACGGAAGGCTTACTACTGACAAATTGTTGATTGATCGAGAGGAAAACTCATTACCACATTATGTGGATTTTTGAATTCGCAAGACAGGTTAATCAAGTTGACGGAACGTAGAACCTGTACGAAAAAACCCAGCATGCACAAATAAGGAAAAAATATTATTATATAGTTTTTACTAAATTAGCAATTTTTTTTTTACCTTGGATATATGCGCTTTTACAAACTGCGCAGTTTGTCAACTTTTAAAATAAATGAATTAATTATTGTACGTGCAGGACTTTCTATACTTGTTAAAAATGAGGTTAGAAACGGTAATTCAGTATTTATACTGAATAATATTACAAGAGACAATTCATCGAAAATTTTTGCAGATTTTATAGATTTACTAAATTTACTTTATGAATTTTTTGTTCCTTGTATTGTAATAAAAATTGCCAAAATCTTTTTAAAACATTCAATAGCATTGTCAATACCTTTAACAATTTTACTAAAGCAATATAGTCATAATTTATGACATTTGCAAACATCAATAGAGGTGATGTAAAATGTACAGTGTATTTATTATTTCCGTAATGATGCAACGCTTATGTACGATTGATAAAGATCAGATTGTAATTTCTACTAGTGCTGCAAATTGATATTACTTAATAATTCGAGATTTATTAATCGGTATTTATTTTATTTTTTTACTTAAAGTCATAACAAATCTTTGATAAGAAAGGCGAGGGGTTTCTCGTTCTTTCCAGTATTAATAATTAAAGAAATGAATTTACAGGCAAATTACGTATATCTGAAATGTTTAATGTTAAATTAATGGAAAAAAATGCAAATTTTATTCATATTTTCGTTATTTATGTTTATTTTCGATTATATATTATCGTTTTTGTTCTTTTGCCCCTAAAAAAAAATGTATATAGATTACATTTATTACCTCTAAGTCATGCTGTTATTTCCCCGATAGATATATTTTATTTATTATCATTTTGTGTTTTGTTTTGTTTGAATCGTAAAATAAATCACGTCGGAATACATATATATATGTACACCTCAACGGGATCTTTTAAAATGCTATATATTAAAAATCCTCATCGTAAGAGGGAAATAAAATTTTCGAGTTTTGTAAAATTACGTTATATAATAGGTTAAACTAGTAGAACTGTGAAACAAAATTTAAGGCACATTTTATAGAGCCGGCAGTACATTATCGTAATTTATCGTTATCATAATTGTCACGAGTAAGGACACTTACATGCAAAACTCACTTGAATGCGTGACTTCCTATGTAGACTCTTCCTGTACCGTGCAGTATAATATCGTTTGTCTTTTACAACTATTTTATATGCCTATATCTCAGTATCTGATGAATTACACTTATTATTATCATCGTCGTTACGTTGACGTAGACTGCACTCTAAGTTAATGAGTTTTTTAGCGTTATAACGTTAAGTATTTAAAAAAATAAAGTATTAGTTTATTTTTCAATGACTAATTCACATCATAATATTCTATATAATGGTCGTAAAAACTTGTAATAATCTTTGATTCATTACGAATGTTTCAGATATAAGCCAAGATGACGAGCATAGTAGCGACGTTTATTCATGGGTACAGGGATATGATGGACAACAAGTCCGGTAAGTGTTTGCTCTCGCATGAATTTGAATATTTAAAGATTGATTCCTTCAATATTTATAATTATTCGCTACCAACGCATTTATCCATAACTGAATTATCGAAGGAATATATATATACGAATTTACCTCCAGAAGGATAATGAATAAAAGTGAATATTTCTCAGTAATGAGATCATGTCCTTGCAGTTCATAAAACATTGATTCGTTTACGAGTTAAGTATATATATTTATGTCAACATCAATTCACATTTGAAGATAAATATATATAGCGACATCGGTCGTTACAAAGTTTGCTCGTATTTTGAGTTTCCAATTTTCTCTATGGATTAGTAAAAATTAAAATAATATTAATTCTAATAATTTTATTATCATTTGATTTCATTATTATTTGATAATAATATTTTTAATAATAATAAAAATAATAAATATCTTCATTAATTAACATTGCTATGTATTTTTCAATTTTAATACAATAAACAGAATAAAAAAATGAATTATTTAAACATATGGAAAATACAAACTACAACAGACGTATTTTTTTATCACATTCGATCTTCTGTTATTCGAGGAGCACTATTTTGAACAATTAAATCGATTTATTAATTCAGCACATTTTTGAATTGTGCGAATGCTGTCTTCCAAAATTACCGAAATTAACATATTCTTTTTTTAAATTAGCATTTGTTTTGACAATCGTGATATTATTTTTTTTTACCTGAAGATAAATAAGTAATTGTTGGCAAAATTTGCGATAAATATTTCCACTATCTTAAAGAAAAACAAATAGTGCAAACGCGTAATTATTATCGTAGTAACGATAAATATATCTCTATTTTTCTAGTTGTATGAAGGTGATACAAACAAACGAACAATGTATAAACATTCACGAATAACGTTTCCATAAATATACATTTTTTTTTTTAAATAAATTGTCCTTAAAAAAAAAAACAGACTTAAAAATTTTTATTTTCATTTTACGTTTACGAAATGTTTTCAAAAATTTGTATGAATATATAAATTTCGTCGCAACGACGTTACACTTGCAGGTTTTTAAAATATTATATATTATGTCGTTTATCCTAGTGATTGTGAAATGTTGAAAGACATTAAAATGTATAAAATACCATAGAGCATATTTAAAATGTCTTTCAAAAATTTGTCAACCATCTTTCTAAGTTTTATAAAAATTATAATGATAAAGTCTCGCAACACGGAAGTCTATTGCATTGCCTCACAACTGTCTCGGAACCAATTGCCAAAGAAATCATCGTGTTTTTTGTGTACTTTCTTTTGTAAAGGGTTTCGATCATTTTCCTGAAAAAATAGTCTTATCTAACTAAGAATCCGATAACAGCATTTGTCAATGGTAATTGTGAAAGGAAGTATATGAATCGCCAAGAATGACGAAATGCGTGATATCAGTCTTTTACGACCGAATTCCACGCGGGCATCTCTCAAACTAGCTGTTTTACGCGCGAATTACATTCTTAATGAATGTAAGTAGCGCACATATATATATCGACATATATAATGTAATGTACTTTTATATATATATATATATATATAAGGTGCTCAACAACTGATTAATAATATAACGTGTATTTTTTTTTATCCGACTCTTACTGATTGCAAATACACTTGAATAATAAAGCAATAACGACTAAATCAATGACGCGCCAAATAATCGAGATATGACATTTTATGATAATGCATTTAAGTGCAACACACCAAAGCAAACTAAAAATAATTATAGCTATAGCTAAACTTGCAATCCGATCAAATTTAGTATTGGATTTTTATGCTTGAAATCTTGCGAATAAATCACTCGATATATTTATTTTTTATTCTCAGTGTGATCATTCATGTTCACATAATAGAACAAATTTCAATTCGATCGTAGAATAGAAATTGATCACAATTGATTCCATCGTGACTTGCCTTTTTTTTTTCATGTACCCGAAAAGTCTCAATATACGTTACGCGTGAAAGTGGCTCGGACCAATATGAACGCACAATGTTCGTTATATGTCAAAACGTAAAAGGCGCGCCAATCAGCACTATTGCGACAGTCAAATACTCGGGCGTCGCGTAACACTTTTTAAAAATATTGTCCTTCTTTTCTGACATTATAGTGCACACATATAATGTCATAACATATATAATAATACAATAAAGATTTTTCATGTTGAATAATTGTTTTCGAATACACCGAGTACACATAATGCTGGGTATTTTCGCGTAAACAGACATGTGTGCGTGCGCGTGTGTGTGTGCTACATATATATATATATGTACATGTATATTAAGCATTACGCACTTTGACCCTCGCCGTCATACCATAAAATATTCGATTTATTGTCGGGGGGGTAAAAATCTCAAGATCCGCTTTCTTCTTCGTCAAGTTTTATCACGCTTCAGGCTCTAAGAGCTAAATTGCACAGTCGCCTCGTAAGATCTGAGTCATGTTTAATTCTATTCATAGATTGATAGACCAATAGGAGTACACTGCTTGGATTATGCGGATTTATGAAGGACCTTGTAAGGACCAATTTGGAAATTCCGGGCTATTATACGGAAATAGAAATTCTGAAAATTTACTTAAAGATTATTACAAATCATATATTTTAATGTGTTTAAATATGTAGATATAGTCTTTTTTTATGATTTTAAATGATTAAAACATCAAAACGAACTGATAAAAATTCAGAAGCATTCGTCATTGAGGAAATGAATCCTTTTCTAATTTTTTAACCTTTTTTTACCCAGCCTCAAATTGTAGGTTTTTTGGCACTAATTTAATTTTTGGCACGAGCTTTCTGGGTACTAATGAATTATTTTAGGCTAAAAATGTTAAGAACCATAAAATTTGTACATTAACGTAATACTATAACCTTCTATCGTAAAAAAAAAACTTTCGATTTTTGGGCCCTTACAAAACGGAGACTACAATCTTTAGACTCCGCATCTTATGACAGATGACCACCCCCTGTTTGTAAACTGATTACAAAAGGAAATATTTTAAGGTTTTATAAACTTGACTTCTGATTTTTGAGCGCCAACCCCTTTGCCCAAAAAATCACCTATTCCTAGAGAGGTTAAACTCGTTTTACATCTTCGCAGCACTTTAGATTCGCAATTTCAATCGTTTATTTACAATTTCTTAATGATTAATGCCTATTTTGATTTAAGAAATCGAAAATGTGGTTCTCCGTTTCTTTATTTTCCTATGATTCATTTTTCCTTTTTAGAATTTTCAAAGGTTTCAATATTTTCTCAATTTCTTTGCGCTCAATTTCTCTTCCTTCCAATCTAAAAAAAAAAATTCATAAAGTTTCAATTGAAAATTGAATAAATAATCAATTTCAATAAGATGATGGAAAAAACGTTTGTACATATAGGTATTTCCGGAGGATTCTATATTCTTTAAAGAGAAGAAGAAGTATCCACTTGCTCCCCGACTTTCTTAGCGTATATATATTCGCATAGAATGATGTCAACGGCCTTTTCAATAAGCTTCCTAGTCCCAAGCTATTTCCCCTTTGACTTGATCCTGACTTGAAAACCGCCAACATCAGGATTTCATTCGGCCGTCGGCGGAATCCGTCATCCCCCTCGATCTTCTGGTGAGACGACCCAGATCTTGAATAAGCGTGTCGCATTTTCACTTCAGGGATCAGGCCTGCCTGATGGCTTAGTAGGCGATCATCTAATGCTCGGCAGGTTTCTTCAGGCTCTTTTGCGGTTCCTGCAAAACCGACGTGATATATGTACGACGTATACACCATCAGCAAGTTATGACTTTCCTTTATCGGCCCACGGCACCAAAGGGCAAATGCAGCATTTCTGAAATGTAAATATGTAAACAAATTTGTTTGAAGTAAAACCAAACGGGACGTTTTTAGGAATTTGTACTTGATAACTTTTGAAATAAAATACACAGACGGTAAAGTAATGTGATATTTTTATCGTTTAGTTTATGAACGCTGAAGAAATTTTAGAAGTACACTAGAAAGAAGGATCTGTATAAATCCAAAATTAGAAGAATTTTTTCTTTTTCTTTTTATAATTAGTAACCATACATCGTGGGTATTGAAAAATGTAGGGTTAGGATATGCCACGAGCCGGACGAAACGCACAAAGTTTAATAATTATTTAACGTATAAAATAATCTAACAATGCTATTGTATTCTTGGATATATGTTGACGATATATAATTGTAGACGTAAGGAACAGTGGTATTCAAAACGATAATGGCTTATTGGTTTTTTACCATTGACGTAAGCAACGAGGAAAGTTGTTGTGCGAACTGGGATATTTGGTACTATATAATATATATTATACCCGTGTATATTTTTTTCCTTTGCAATTTTTTGTTGTTGTTGTTGTTCCAACGCGTTTGAAGGAAATACCCGGGGGCTTTTACGATGAGTTTACGTCCATTTTGCCGCGAAGGACTCGATAATGAAAATTAAAAGTTCATCCTCACTATCGTGATAAAAGCATAATTGTAATTCAAATTTATTATATGCAATTTGATATTCCTTAACTAATGTAGACGCGCAGTGAACGTCGTAAAAGTCGAAACTTGCATCTACATCGCGGTTGTTAAGTATATATACAGGTAATATAAATGATGAAATAACTAATATAGCGCGGAAGTTTTTTAAAACTAATGGCCAGCGATGATTCCCTGTAATAAAAATCAGTCCATTTGAAGGCCGTGTAATATATTCGAGGCGGAATATCGTAAAATATGTAAAAGTGAAAACCGCGATCAATGCAATAAATGTAATGACGTATATAACAATATCGTTTTTAGAAAGTTTAATTAATAAGTCATGCGACTTTCCGATGAAAATGCATACATACATCCAATCAATCGTATACGGTGTTAGATTTATTAACAATCGATGTACAGAAAGTGAACTTTCCTCGATCAATTCATCGTCTGCAATTCCATTGTTCGGACGACGACTTCAAAAAGAACAGCAAATGAATGAAATTTAGCGACTTGTGCCAAGACAGTGTTGCGCCGAGGTCGGTTAGTACAAAGGTTATAAGGGAATCGCGACAGACTTTGTCATTTCGGATGGTAAATACATCATATATCCAGTCTGAAGGTATATACGTTTTTTTTTATCTTTAGGAAAAACGTTGCATATAGGTACATATATACACCTTCGGAGTCTATTAGAGCATTAAACGATCACGTTCCGTTAATGCTCATTTCTAAATTTAATTAACAGACGACCAATGATTTTGCTCGCGCATGCATGATTTTGTTCGCACATGAAAGGCTGATTATACACGCGTGTCCATGTTTGCTAATTACTACCAATGCGCTGGTGATTAATTTTATATCGTACGATATGAATTTTATATATATATATAGTATCCGTAAATTAGATTTTGGAAACACTGCACTAAGTAAATATCGTTGATTTTTCATTGATTAACCTTTAATATCGGGTTGGTCCGTTGGTGGTTCGAATGAATGATTAATTAAATTACGAAAATTCTAGTTAAGTTTTTAGTCTGTTTTATTCGTTGATGAGGAACTTAACATTTTGAAATTTAAAATAGAACATTATTTTATAAATTTTGAAAACAAATATATATTATTATTATTATGATTACTATTAGTATATTATTAATAATATTATTATTATATAATATTTGTTTTCAAAATGTACATCATAGAAATTTTCAATTTTATATCTGAACTATAAAACACTGTATAAAACTTTAAACGCGTTTGTCGCGAAACTGTTTTTCAAATTGGCTAGCAGCATCTAAAAGTCAATTTTTAACCGATTGACTTGACATTTTTCGAATGATCATTTTTTTAAAATACTTGACAATTCATCAAAATTTATTATTTTTATCAATCCTTAGTACGTCTCTAGCTAGAGGTTTGTAGAGGAATTTTTTCAATCTGTTGCTATCATTTTATTTACTGTACCGTCATTTTATGTATCTGATTTAAAAAAAAATAGTCTAAATATCCAAACACATTTTATTTCATTTTGAAAAAATAAATAAATAAATTTCTACTAAAAAAAGTTTTTAAAAAGAACGTATATATGTTTAATTAAAAATATGACCATCCGATTGTTAAGGGTCGTTATTTATAGGTTATGTAGTATAGAAATAAATAAAAAATAAAAGTACATTGAATTTTCTTTTAGGAAAAGTATATCTCCGATTCTTTATTTATATACTAACCGAAGAAATAAATAATACAAAAATTCGGTATAAATATATATTATCGAATTTTAACTTTCAGTTTCATTAATTCGAAATTCATGTTTATCCGCCACCTGCCATTGACATTTTAATAACGAGGAATCAGATTTTATTTTTTTGCAGATCTGTAATTATTTTTTATAATTATTGTACAATTGTTGTCTTTAATACACAAACTAAATTAACTGGATTTAATTATACATTTGATAAGAATCTTTTGAGGACAATTTGTTTGTTACGTGACAATAATTGCTATATTTAACGGCATTATTCGAGGATACGATATGACAAAACCCTAAAAAAAATAGTCGAATTCGTTAATATCCCACATATTAATTAATTGTTGTAGTTACTGTTGAGGAATTTGACCTCAAGTAACAGGAGAGGATTTAAAATGTCCGATAAGAATATGAAAAATGCATAAATATGAATATAATTACGCATGTATATGTGTATATATGTATATATATATAAATATGCGGATACGTCGTCGTCGCCAGTAGATAATCTGCCCTTAATTTCATTTCCGATTCAACTATCAACTTAATTTAGATGACAAGTATTTTGCAAGCTTATAACGTGAATTTTTCAACGCTATTCCAGTTTGTATAACTGTATTACCAGTGACCGACTTCTTTTCGCGCAACTCGACTCGTTTAGTCGAGAATTGCTTTCGACATTTTGGCCGGTCGGATTGGCCATTGTTCGTTTACTAATTACGCGATTGTCCTCGAAAAAATATCTCGCGCCCAGCCGTAGGCGACGCTGGGTCTAGCAAATCTTTGCAAAGATCATTATTACTATCGGTGGATATATACCGAATCCGGCAGAGAGTACCGACAAAAACGTATAAGAGACAAAAATATATACGAGGTTGCATATCGCAGATAAAAGTTCATGTAACGACGAGTAGAAATCAATATTTGCTTTATAATATTCTATTTTTCAAAAAAAGTTTGATGTATAATGTAAAAGTCATTATTATAATATCTCTTTTTGACGAAATACAACTCGTATCAATCGTCACAACCGATAAGAAAGAAAAAAAAAAAAAATGATACCTGATAGTTTTGCTCGAAAAACACAAAAGGTGATTCGGATGAATTTTACATTTCATATTAAAATGAAAGCAGTTTTTCGTCCGTGTTTTCTCGAACTGCTAGGATATCAATTCAGCGGGTTTTCCGAGCCCAACGTCCATTATACAGTTGAGAGTTACTGAAATATTAATGCTCCCTCTTTTATTGCAGATCCCAGGGTGAGAGAATGGGCCATGATGAGCAGTCCGTTCCCGACGGTGGCAATCTGCCTGTCTTACGCCTACTTCAGCAAGGTTTTGGGACCCAGATTGATGGAAAACCGAAAGCCGTTCGACTTGCGGCGCGTCCTTATATTTTATAATTTAGCGCAGACGATTTTTTCGACGTGGATATTTTACGAAGTAAGTGATTCATTGATTTTTTTGTTTCTTTTTTCCTACTAGGAAAAATGAACGTTTAACGTAAAAATGAGGTTTAAGTTCAAGCAAACCTACGATAGGGTTCTTTGACGTACGGGCGACCTACAGTAGAGTTGGCGACCTTGCCATGTAATTTTGGAAAAATTTTTGCCTTTTGTCAAAGTATTATCGATCCATTATAGTTATGAGAATTTCGTTACAATTAAATTACGTAAGTTTATTATCAAACTTGATTACGTAAATAATTATAAAAAACTTAATGATCCGAAATATTAATGAAAAGTTTGAATCGTAAGCTGAAAGCAGGATTTTAAAATGGTATTTCAGTAACAGAATTTACAAAAAAACAAAAGAAGTTATTATTAGTTCATTCTCGTACAATTTCGTTTTCTTGCATCCTATAATAGGTCTCGTTACCAAATGCACGTCACACAATTTCTCATTTAATCAAGCTTGCCTCCTTCTTAAATGCGAATCAATACAAAGTTTCAAAATTAATTTCACATGAAAGTTACGTATTCTCGGCACTATATTGTTATTACCGATTCAATTTACCGGTTTGTATCAACTTGTTCTAACTTTGTCGATACTTCACCCGTTGGGAATTTCGACTTATTATTTCACCTTGCCACCCACGCATTCGCGAATCGGTTCGACATATATCGTCGGACCGCAGGGAGAACGCACGTGATCCATGGCTAAAAACGACCGATCCTAAAACTGGTATATAGCGTATGTATATATACTATAGGAAGGCGGGAGCAGTGGGTCGCGTTTCCATTGTGGTCAGCGAACGTCCAGATGCGGATGATTTTCCTCCTCTGTAATTCGCAATTTCTACCTCTGGATATCTGGTTTTTTTCCCTCATATTTTTTTTCCACAGCGGCCAGTCGCGCAAAAGTCCTACCAGACACGTCGAAATATTATCTTCATCGTTCGCGTGCATACGACAGGGATAATTTTACCGCAAGGCAACAACAGCTGTGTGTACACAAACAGCATTATTCGCAGTGCCTCCGATTATGTCGATGGGTGTCTGATATTTGACACGCACGACAAATCGATATACATGTATATATATAAAGAGAGCGTCATTTGTTCCTCCCGTAATCTTGATGTCGGCGATAATTCGTATATACACGGTCGAGTTCGTCCATAGACCTTCGTCGGCGAAACTATATATAAATACATAATAATATTTTTACATTGTTATAGAAATTCCGCAAAGCATATATTTTTTTCATTGTGCTTTATTATGACGTGCGCGCGCGGTAAGATTTCATTTCGGCCTTTAAAACTTTAATACTCGCGTGTTACCGTCTGACAAATATATATATATAGCAAAATTAGTTAAAACGTGGGTTTCCCTTGGTAATACTTCTTGGAATAACATTTTTAAAGTGGTTTAATGAGCTTATTGAGAGTATTCCTTTCGAAAGTGAGTACTTTGGGGTAATTTTTTTTGCATTTAAGTTTGGAACATAGAATAGTTTCATATTTAATTTTTTCTTCCTTTTTTTTTGTAAATAAATGTATTTAACTTTAATTGCATTTCAGTTACGGTCAATTAAAATAATATTTAATTAGGAAGATAGAGAGATAAAAAGAAAAATAGAGAGTCGTTTATTTCGTTTAAATATGTAATATTTATTGCAATATGTATGAATTGTATGTATGTGTATATATATATATATTAATAAAAAGTATAATAAAAATCACAAAAATTATAATATATATATATAATAAATTTTTACTTATTGTTGAGTGGTATACACCTTTTTCATTTTATTTACAATTTTGAATTGAAATTGTGGTTTTATATCGATTTTTCATTCAAGTTAGTTTTGATGTTTTTTACACAAGTGTTTGGTTGGTAATACTAGCTCAAATTTTTTCGTTTTTTATTTTTTTTAACTAATATATTCTTATCAGTTATAAGTGCCATTGTCAATTTCAGTTCGTTCCATTTATAATTTTAGTCGTTTTTTCGTTTTTGCATGAAAAAAAAAACATTTTTTTTCCTAACGTGTTAATAAAGTTTTTTGTTTTCTAATTTTTATCTGTTATCTATTTTTTCATAAATTTTGCACGAATTATATTTTTATGACCTCATATATATTTAGCGCTTTCAATTGTCTTTTTCCAAATTTAACACATTTTACCATTTTTATCAATACTTGTTAATAATAATAAATAATAATAATAATAATAATAATCGATATTTTGTAGAGTATTTTTCAGTTTTTAATTTTTTGAAATTACCAATTTTTTGTAATTATTGTTACTTTAACATTTATCTTTTATGAATGTTTGGCCATTTTCATAAATTTTTATACGTCCTTGACTAAAATAAGATTTTTTTCGATCTTCGTTGATTGTTTTTTTAAATTTAAACCATTGTGTACTGTAAGAAACTTTACTTTTTTTTAAAAAAAGATCGTAAATTCGCTGCATTTTGTAGTAGTTTAGTAAATACGTTATCTACCAATTGTGTGTCAACAAATTACATTATTTGTCTAATTTTTGCTGATTTGTTACTATTATTGTAATGGCTGTTTTTTATTATTGACATTTTTAAGAATGTTAATCGTTTTGTTATCTATTTTTATTTATTTAGTCTATGTTGATTTCTTAATAGTTAGAAAATTATTTTTCCCATGCCCACACTATTTTTAGTACCGGAAATTGTATTTCCCACTCTCGTAACGAAATGTACTAATTCGTTATTTTGAAATTTTTCATTTTTTTTACTCTTCAGTTTGATCGCAATAAGTAGCAAGTTTGATCACTGAACTTTTTAAAGGAATGTCCCAAATAAAAAGCAGAAAATTACAAGTAAAATATCGCAAATTGTCATATATATATAAAAAAATGTCAACTTCATAAATCCTCAGACAGATCGTCAGATCAACAACCTTAAATATGATTTAATAATACCAAAAAGAACGACACTGAATCTGGTTTGACAATACTGATGTCAAATATTAAATACAACGATCTAGTTGCAGACCGTCTACATTTCACCTTGTCTTGTTCTAGGCCTTTGATACTTTTGTTCATCACCATTCAACATTTTTATTCAATGGTTCTATTTGTCTGCTGGTAAAAAATTATTAATAAGTCAGAAAAAATTGTAATAATGACATTTATTATACACTCGAGATGTTGTTGTCAGTCTTGCGTTTCTTTTTACTATGCCTGTAGTACTCACGTGTCGTAATAGGAGGCGGTATTTTACAGATGATGGAACTCGAACCTCGCATACGCATACGCATGGTCGTAACGTCACATATACATGTGACCCATAATTGACAGGTATTTAGCAGAATGCCGACGCGCATTCGGCCCACGATTGATATGTCGCATGTAAGCCAAGATACGGTTATAAGCGCGTTGCGAGTGTACGTTTACCGATCTCCGGACGATGCTCCAAAACTGGCGGGGCGAGAGTCTTCTTCCTCTCGTATACGGGGGCCTCTCGAGGTCACTCGAAAATGTCAGTTCTTTCGCAAAATAATTTATTTCTGATATTCATACGCATGTCTCCAAAAATGAAAAAGATTTTGATAACAATAACAAGTTTTTTATTGAAATGTTTTTCTTTTTTTTTTATTCTTTCTTCAAGTACTAAGTCTATACATAACAAAAACAATTTCAACGAAATTCAAATCTGTCTTTTTTTTTGTCTTATCTGAAACATTATGATGCAGAAATTCAGTAAGTTGTATTTATTTTAGCAGACAATTCAATCGACCTTGTAGAACTGATGGACAAAGTTAAATTATAAATATTGCACTTGTGTGTTTTTTATTACTACCACTCAGTAGCATTGGTTTTTGCAGTGTACTTTTTTGTTGTGTACGACTCACTCACTGCCAACAAAACTTTCTTAATCTGTACAAATGACTTCAAGGACAGATTTGCGAGTGTAAAATTATGTGTGCTATATTATTTACTGAGAATTAGATGTGGTATGCACCATGCTTGATAATCATTTTTGCCAGTAGTTAAAAAGAAAATATAACATAAATATTTATGTAATTATAAATGATTTTCTCATAAGACACATGATGGTCGGTTTTTAAGAAGTCATTCAGCGACTTCTTGATCCAAATTGAAATTTCCGACAGATTTTTGTGGCTAATGATAAATAATTATATTAGAGTTTGGTAATCATTAAATCAATGGTAATATTTTTTTTTTTTAATATTCCATCATCGTGCTTAGCATGAAATATATTATAAAAAAGTTTGTAGATGTAGATTCACTTATTGGTTCTATAATTTTTGCATGTGATTCGATGTTTTTACTTTAGTATTGTCCATGGACGATATAAATATGAATTTGCCTGATTAATATATATATGTATATCGATTCATTTCATTCAAAAATGTCAATTTTCGAATTGGAAATACGAGAATAACTGAAAAAGAAAAGAAGAAATTTACACATTATAATAATTTTTATATAACTTTTTCAATTGTAAATGAATCAGACCTAGATAAAATGCACTATTAAGTAAAATTCTATGTAATAAAATAAGTAATTCAAGTCATAGAATTATTAGCTTCGGAAATTATATGCATAACGTCTACCATATAATAATAATCATAAGTAACGTTTGGCGTTCAGGTCTGATGGCTTTATGATAAACATGACGTGTATACATATGCACTGCTGCTAAATTTTTCAACGAATGTATCTAGGTATATACATTCGTATACGAAACGTTTTCGCTAAACCGGCTCACACGTGGAACAAACTACATTTCCGTTTCAATAGGCGCAAACCGATAAGTATAATGAAATGATAGTTAGACACGCTGTTTGTGCAATGGGCAGCACCAATTTCGCTATTATCGCATTGTCGCTGTCTATAATATTGAAATTACCAGAAGGTCATCTCTCTCTCTCTCTCTCTCTCTCTCTATATATATATATATATATATATTTCGCTATTATTTTACTACCTGGAGACGAAAGTATGTAAGAATCGGTTTTGAGTTTCCTGAATGTTTAACACTCTATTATTGCAATTATACAAATGAATTATTCAATAACTTTTTGAATTAATTGTATAAAATAATTTCATTATAAAGTATAGGTATATTTATTATATATAATTTATATAGAATTCAAATTCAGAAGAATTTACTTTTGATAAGAAATGAATGTTATTTTTAGCTACTTTTATATTGCAAAAACTGTTCGGAAAAAATGCCAATTAAATTATTTGACGAAGGTATTTTATCGCCGTAAGAGAGTCTTTGTTCTAACGAGGTAGCAAAATCTTCGTTTTCACTAATTTACATACTATGCGAGCCCCGGCTGTTGATTATGTAATTACGTCGTCTATCCTCTTTGCAATTCATGAATTTCACTTGACAAATAGTTTGATTGGAAATTGTGAAAAAGAGTACACGTAGAACTGAGATGTGTCAATTTCATTATACATTTTTGGTGTGATAAAATTTTCATAAAATAGTCTATTGGATATTCAGAGACGAAAAATATGATCGTATATATTTTTTCATGTGATCTAATCAATTTTGTAATAATTTAATATCGTCATTGAAAAATTAGAATCCGAATGAGAGTCGTTATCAGCGTTCCGAAAACTCTTGATGGCAATTTTATTAATATATTTTAAGTAACCATACGGTGTCGGTCTGTTAATAAACGATACTGCAGAGTCGATAGCAGAGGGAATGAGGTAAATTGGAGGAGCCTTGGGATTATGTCTCGTGGAATGCGTATAAGGTTGAAATAAATTGACTTCAGTGTTGTGTCGTTAGAAAGCTTGTCTTATTGCGCAACTTTTCGATAAGCCATCAGTTAGTTATAACTTACAGTTTCAAAGAAATATTCGGTGGAGGAAAAATGTTATCCTTTCGGGTAATTCGGATCACCGTTCCGAGAAAATCGTAGAATCTTATATTCTGCATTCGGTTTTAACATAACATAATAGTTTGATGAAAAGTTTCCTATATATCAAAAGAAAACTAACACTATGTCTAATATGAACACACTAAATTATATATGTCGTGATAAGAAATGAAAATTGCCCTTCTCGATGTCGATAACAAATATTATGACGGGTAAGTGAAAGAAGTCGTGAATGATCAGACCCTCGACAATTATTAGAGGGGACGTTTTGTTCCAAGTTCATTCTTTTAAAGGAAATTGTTTTTTGATTGTAATTGTGTTGTTTCTGTATTGAGTATTTAAAATGTATTTAAAAATGAATGTATACATATATATTTATATAAAACAATAAAATTTAAAATATTAAAGATAACAAGAACAAAAATCACATGATGTGTGCCTTAATCTTCCCGTAAGAACAAAGTTTTCTTTTAAATTTTCATTTCTTAAAATATACGGAAAGAATAATACATGTCAAATTTCGAATCTCCGTTTGTAATCCGAAAAATTGTAAAATCAAGAAGATAATATATATATAAAAGTTCACCTGCGGTAGAAATTGCAACCAATTCTTAGGCATTTTTTGTCTGACATTCCTGACCTAACGATTAAGAAATCGGTATTAAAATTAGACAATTATGCGACAAAAAGTGTGAGAATTTTTCGATTATGTTGGACAGTTGTGTTAGACAATATTTTAACACGGTAGAAAGTACGCGTGAAGGTTATAAATTTCCCGAATGGAACTGTAATGTATTGGGCCCAAGTTATTGCCAGTGCTATTAGCATTCTTCACTATTTAAACCGTTCACAATAAGAATATCATGCATATTAATGTCTGTATTAGATGAGTTACAGCATCACATTCTTTGCCGCGTGCTACATTTTCGTATTCCCCTTTATAATACTTGCAATACTCACCTGTGAAGAGAAACTACAAAAAAGATCGAAACTATGTTGACCTGTGTTGTCCGTTAAATAAAATTATAATTCAATTTTTAATTATATTAATTATTTTTTAAAATTCTTTTTTTTCTTCCGAGGAAACCGAGGAAACCGAAGCCGGCTTCGGTAGCTCAGGTGGTAACGCGCTTGACTACCAAGTCGCAGGTCGGGAGTTCGATTCCCATCGGTTGAACAATTTTTCCATTGTATTAAAGC